>JASFAX010003975.1:0-40825 GCA_030737875.1 Allium sativum
AATCAGGTAACCTATGCTCTAGTACCAAACGTAACAGCCCACCCGGAGTGGGCCCAAATAGTTATCATGCTTGCATATCCATCATTTGAGTCTCCAACAATTATTCCAATAATTACATTTCCGATTTGACCGATGGATGAATATGCAAGCATACGTTTCATGCTTGTTTGAGTAATAGCAATGAGATTCCCCAATATCATGCTAAGAATAGCTAGGATTTCCGAAAGAAGATTCCATTCGTTTGATGAGAAATAAAAAGGAATATCGAAAATTCGCGTGGCTGAAGCTAAAGCAGCTACTTTCGAAGTAACAGAAAGAAAAGCCACGACTGGAGTGGGAGAGTCAGAGTCGAAAATAGGATTCCTTACTTCTTTCCGACCATCGAAACTTAGAGCCACTATAAGTGGGTCATTAGTTCCTACAAGGAATTACATTTGCATAGAATAATAAATCAATATAACGAGGTGGAATATCACACAGCGAAAGGGATAAATATAATAATGAGAAAATAGATGTACCATTTAAATTAAAAACCAATAATGTAGATTACAACCATGTTTCTGAAAGTTACATCAGGTAAATTAATTAATTTCCCAAATACAATACTATTGCCAATAATAAATAGAACATAAATAGATAAACTCCTCAATCATCAGGCTCCCACCACTTCACCTCTCAGCATGAAGTCTAACCTATTATCATGTAAGTATGTTAAGGGGAAGGAGGTCAAAACATAAAGTCCTGGTGAATGAAAACCACATATGTTTGAAGGGTAACTATTCTTATATTTGGCAGAATAAATATTTCACGATATTTCTTCGTGAAGAAGCATACATACAAGACAACCAATCTAATTGATGTTACAAAGTCACTTAAGACCTTCGTTAACACTTTAGGGCAGATCCTACATCATTTAAGACCCAATGTGCTGGACATTATCGATCATGCAAGGCAATACTACTATATTAAAATTAGGGTGGATTCCTATAATCACTTAAGATCCTATGGAGGACCGTAGCCACTTAAAACCCTACTCTAAACCGTCAATCGTCAATAGATATATACTCTCATTTGTAATACCGGAAGTAGTTGCTTGCCACTTAATACCAATTTAGGGTAGACCCAGTTTGCCATTTAAACCTCTTTAGCGAACTCCCTTGTTACTACTTAACCGGTATCACGGGCGAACTTCTACGTCACTTAATACTTACCGTAGACTTGTGGTTATTATAGTTGCATGCAGGGTAGGGTATCTATCATGTCCTTAGGTTAGCACTCACAAAGCTCCTAGAGGAAGCGGACAACTTTCAGAAAACTAGCCCACTCCACGTTACCGTAATATTTAGTCCATTTTTGAGAAGGAGAGCCCAGAGACCACTTAGAACCTAATGAGGGAGGGTACCATGACTTTGGCCCAAACCAAGTAGTAAACCTTAGGAACAGGCCTAATCCTAACTACTTAAGACCCAAATTAGGTAGGTCAGCCACTTAAGACTTTCTAGGCAAGCCTACTCATACACACACATATAATATATATATATATATATATATATATATATATGCACACTGGGATCTCACAATAAACCATCTACTTGTAGATGTTGGACTTGCCGAGCGGTTCCGGGCAGTCTTCTACTACTAGCGGGTTTTACTTCATGCCTTAGTTTAATAATATTAATGGCCCATGACACATAGACCCCTCACATTTGCCAGGCTTACTTGTAGATGTTGTATATGTCGGTCAGTTCCGCGCAGGCTTCTACTACAAGGAATGGTTAACCTCGTATCTTTGTGTTAATAAATACTATTTATAAAGCCATTAATGCGCACACAAACAAACAAATTCCTAAAGGGATATTTGAAATTCAAATTGCTACTTTCCTGAATTAATTGTATTTACTACGCTGTTATTATGCATTTATTATACGTTAGTTACGTTATTTAATAATATGGAAATAATAAATATCCTAGATTAAATGTATATTTAACATTTGAATATAACGTTTTCAAACCATTGAAATGTCAATATCTAACCAAAGAAAGGCATACAAGTTAATTTCCCACATTTCACAAATCAAGTATAGACACGTATATAACATATATCTAAATGGGAAACAAATAACAACAACATATAAAACTTGTATCCTAGGCTTGACTGATTGTTACAACAATAAATGAAAACAATTGTGAAATGCATCCAAACATATATATGTATATGTATATATATACGTACATACATATTTATTATTTTATGGTTCAAATCCACTTGTGAATACGTTTATGCGCAAAATAATAATATTTGAACATTGTATAAATAAATACGTCCAAATAAATATTTGTAAAAATAGATATTAAACCTATTTTGATTCATACAAAAATCCAAATCCTTAATGTTTGACAATAAACTGTACATGAAAATTGCAACATATGAAATATGAATTTGACCACAATAATAATTATACAACACAACTCTATCATCTTCTTCATTGCTAACAACCACAAACCACAAGTTTACACAAATTGTACATTTCTGCTAATAAATACAAAAGAGAGGAATTAGGATGATTTGTTATTTTTAATATTTTCATAGAAATCCCAAATCCTCTTAGGCATAAAAGAATAGCAAACATAAGAGATTTCCCCTATAGTGATTTAACTATATGGAAATGACAAGATTTGATGATGTTTACCCTTTTAGATTTGAAAACCTTGCAAGAACGAACATGGACGCGCACTCCAATCTCTTAAAAATATATATAAGAATTAAACAGTTAGAATTCTTATATATAAAAATCTTATGATTCCAGATTCAAATTCTATATTAAATCCTAAAAGAAATGAGATTAAAAAAGAATATAGTTAAGAGATTTGGAGAAGAAAACCTAATATATATTTCTTTGGAATCAATGGCATAGTGATGACTAGGGAGGAGGAGAAGATTAGGCTTAAGGTTGGGTTTGGAGTGTGATTTATATGTGTGTATGTATGATTAATAGCCATACGATTATTCAGATTTAATCTCGGCTGTTAAATATCTAAATATACATTAGAAAAACCTATCCCAAACCATGTTTACTAGGCACTAGCCAACCCAATCGGTCCACACCCTCTATAGAAAGGTGGTCGACCCATAGGTGTCGACCCCTTTGTGTTAAATTCGACCAGTGGCCCTACTTAATGGTTGGAAATATTTTACTTTTTTAAGCATTTCCATTTATATTAATTCTTTCTTTTATTATATATTATTGTCCCCTCTTATATGCAAATATATACACACAAATTTGAGTTTGATGGAATATTCCATTCAGTCATTAATTATCCATTTATATTCTGTAAGTTAATATTTTTAATTCAAATTTCAAATGTTGTGTATATATTGTTTATGCACAACACAATTAATGGTGAATTCTTCATACGGGCTCCGTTTTCGACATATTATATATGAAAACGGATCAGAATCTTGCCACGAATGCAACTATGATTTTTTTCACGGCCAAATTCCTAATTTTACGAAATTCATTTTTTTCAATTTGATAATATTTTAATGTTTAATTTATCTTACTATTATTCATTAACTATCTTTTCTAATTAATTTATTTTTATGGGGTACTACATCCTCTACCTTAAAATTGATTTTGTCCTGAAATCTGCCTGAAGGGGGAGAAGCCATAAATATCTCTAAACAACCAGGTTATACATCCATGTTATTTGAAACAACCATGACTCATAGTGATTGTGTACTGCGGACTTGCTAAAGTGAGCTCAGTCCTAGCGTGTATGTGTAATAAAAACATCTTAATATGCATATATTTCTATATGAGAGTGCTGTGCAATTGTGTTGCAATAATTTTCTACCATCCAATCTTGATAATTACCCAATAAAAAATTTCTATATGAGTTTGTCTCATCCTTTCTTCGGTTTCCCTAGTGCTTTCCGCCGGATTATCTCCACATTGTACTCGGGAGAGGTGAATTGTCTTATTGTAGAGTCTCCTAATTCATGCTCCACTATCCTTGCGGTGGTACAGGGCTCCTTAGACTCCATCTCGAGCCTTCCTGTGTCCCCCAATCTCGTCAAGCTCGAGTCTAACAACAAAATCATGTAGGCATTTTCTTAGATGAAAAACATGGAAAACGTTATGGACTCCCGATAGACGTTCGGATAGATTCACACGATAAGCCATCTTCCTAGTCATTTCGACGATCTTGAGAGGCCCAATGAATCTGGGAGCCAACTTCCCAGTCTTATCAAACCGAACAGTCTTTGGAAGAGGGGAAACTTTGATGAAAACCAAGTCAGTCGCACAGAACTGTAATTTTCTTCTCCTTCTATCCGCATATGATTTCTGATGGTCTTAGACTGCCTTCATCCTCTGCCTAATCAATGCAATTTTCTCTATGGAATCGCGGATAAGGTCTGGTTCGAGTAGAATCTTGTCAGTAGTTTCCAACCAACGAGTAGTCGATTTGCATGGCTGACCATGAAATGCTTCAAAAGTGGATATACCAATCGTCACTTGATAACTGTTATTATACGAAAACTCTACTAACGGCAATTGCTACTCCCTAGCTCCTCCAAAATCAATGATGCAGGCTCTAAGTAAATAAAAAGAATTCTGTTGACTCTCTCTGTCTTTCCATCCGTCTGCGAGTGATATGTTGTACCCAAACTCAGTGTCGTCCATAAATCTATTTGCAAGCTTCTCCAGAACTCACCTTTAAGCAGATGATCTCGATCATTGACTATAATTGACGGACCACCATGTAACCTGACAATTTCCTTGACGTACAGATGGGCTAACGAAGTCGCGGTCCTGTTCTTCTTGATCGGAATAAACAGAGCACCCTTCGCAAGAAGATCCACGATGACCGAAATGTCTTTGTTTCCCTTCTAAATCCTCGGAAGCCCACTAATGACATCCATGGAAATATAATCCCACTTCCATATAGGAATCTTTAAAGGTAACAATAGTCCTTCGGGTCTTCCTTGCTCTTCTTTAACTTTTGGCACGTCAAGCACATACCCACTAATTCTGCTATATCTCTCTCCATTCCTTCCAAGTGAAAACTCCTCTTCATATCACGATAAATCTTATCCTACCAGGATGTATGGTCATTCTTGACCTATGGCATTTCTCTATAATTTCCATTCTCAACTCTTCATTCTTAGGGATGCAAAGTCGTCTATCCCTAAGCAAAGTACTATCACCACTGAAAGTGTATCTGTCCAAATGAGGAAACGATTCCCTCCAACTAACTTTTTCCCTTAAGCTTATCAATTCATCATTGAGATCTTGCACACTTTTAATTCTTTCCATCAAAACGAGTCTAACCATAACAACACCAAGAATCTAGCTAGATGCTTCAATGGGTGGTTGCAAATTAAAATTAGAGAGAAACTCCAACTTCTACAATTTAGAAATAACATTCAAGGCAGCAGGCTTTCTACTTAAGAAGTCGGCCATAACATTTCCCATCCTAGGGTTATACTGGATAGCGAAGTCAAAAGAGGCTATGTACTCCATATAACGCTGCTGTCGCAAATTCAGATCATGTTGCGAGAACAAAAACTTCAAAGACTTTATGATCCGTGAAAAGCTTGAACTTCTCTCCTAGAATGTAATTCCTCCACATCTTCAAGGCAAATGAAACCGCAGCCAACTCTAAATCATGAACGGGATATCTCTTCTCGGGGTCCTTCGGCTATCTACTAAAGAAGGCAACTACCCTACCTTCTTGCATGAGTACCGCACCTAGGCCAGTCTCACATGCATCAGTGAAAACTATGGATATCTTCAATCCATTAGGAATGCTAAGAACATGCGCACTAGTTAATGGTTCCTTCAACTTTCTATAAGCACTATCAAATTTCTTAATCCAAAAAATTCCAAATTCTTCTTCATCGGTTGGATTAGAGGAGTAGCTATCTTTGCAAAATCCTCAATAAATTTTTGATAATAACCTGCTAACCCAAGAAAGTTTCTAATGTTTGTGGCATTTCTGGGTACCCTCCATTCTTTGACGGCTTCGACCTTGGCAGGGTCAACTGTTAATTCTTTCCCCGAAACGATATGACTAAGAAATCTAACTTCTTATCTCCAGAAATGACATTCCGAGAACATATACTTCATCTGGTTTTCTCTTAGAATTCTAAGGACTTTTCGTAAATGATCCTCATGTTCTTTGTGGTTCTTGGAAAATATAAGGATATCATCCAAAAATACAACTACAATCTTATTCAGAATGCCCTTAAAAACTCTACTCATAAGGCAAACATAGAAAGCGGTCGCATTCTTCAAACAAAGGGCATAACCTCCCATTGTAATAGTCCAACAGGCGTCCTAAACGCAGTCTTATCCTTACTTTCTTTAGAAATCCTCAATTGATGAAATCCAGTCGCGAGGTCCAATTGAGAAAATACTTGGTGCCTCCCAAGTTGTCAAACAATTCATCGATCCTTGATAAAGGATATATGTTCTTCTTGGTAAGCTTATTAAGTTCCCTGTAATCCATATACAGTCTTAGGGATCAATCAGCCTTAGTGGCAAATACTACTGGTGCTCCTCATTCAGATGTACTATGATGGATAAAGCCTTTCTACAACAATTCTGTTATTTGCTTATCCAACTCTCTCCATTCCTTAGGAGTCATGTGCCTCAAAGCCAAAGCTACAGGTCTTGCATCTTTCTCTAGGTCAATCCTGAAAGAGATTTCTCTATGTGGTGGAAGTCCTATGACCTCCTCAAAGACATCTAAGAAGTCACATACAACTGGGACTGATGTATGTCCTTCTGAACAAGTAGACAACGAACTTAATAGGGTCATAATCCTATTACCAGTCCTACATCGTAACTCTCAGATGATTGTCTCCATCGCTTCTTAGGTGAACTATCCCCTTGTCGCAATTGAGGACGGCCCCATAAAAAGATAGTCAATATATACCTAAGGTAATATCAGCCCCCAAAATCCAATGCATGTGCATCACAAAAGAAATCGACATCGTCGATTTCCAATATTGGTATTTACAAATGCGAATGAAATGCTTAGATCCTCTGATAGGGTTGGCCACCTCTATCAGACTACTAGCAACAGATATAGGAAGGATTTGGGATAAAACTATTGTCGTAGCAATTATGGAGTGGGTCACTACAGAGTCAAATAGAGTACACATTGAATTTCCAAAAATAAAAAAGTATACCTTCCCATGCAAGTTGCCCTTGATCTCTAGGTGGAATACTCTGAAGTGATGTTGCTTCCAATGCATAGTTTTTGCTTCTCTTTCTAACCTTTGAATATGCGCAGTCCTTAGACAAATGGTCTTCCTCATGGCAGTTGAAACACCTCCCTTAAAACCCCTTCTTCTTCAATCTAACTCTACAATTTTAGGCCTCATGGCCCCTGCGGTTGCATCTAGCACAAACTTTATTTTCCTTCATAGCTGGAACCACCTTCACATTTGTCTCTATTTTTATTTGTCTTGCCTCCTTCGGTCATACATAGAATAATTGTTTCCACCAGCATTTCAAAAGCTTCTCCAAAAGTGACTTGCACCAATAATGTCTCCTTCATTGGGGAATTCAACCCCTTAATGAAATTTAAAGCCTAATTCATCAGAGTATCAACCAACTTCCTAACAAACTTAGGTACTTCCGTGAATTTTGTTATAAAGTACATCAAACTCATATTTCCTTGCTCTAAGTCGATAAACTTTTCTAGTTGTTTAGTCATCTTAGTATTTTGGCAAGAACTTCATCCCAAAACGGGACTTAAACTCTTCACAGGTGAATATCTGGCCCACATTATCCCTTAAACTACATTCCACCATTCCATAGCTTGTACTTTTAAGTGTCAGGCTACTATCCTTCGTTTTGTTTGATCATCCCATTTTGTAGCTTCAAAGATACATTCGCAGTCCTCATCCAAGCTTGGGCCTCAAAGAAGCTTTCAATGTCCAAGAACGGTTTTCCTCCTAAGTGTTGGGCTTTCGTTGGCGCCGCTGAGGCTGGATTCACGACAGGGACTTGTTCCAAAGTTCTAAGATACTGCTGGAACCATTTGGGCAAGTTTCTGGGCCTTGCTGGGTTTCCTTGTTCGTTTGGGATATCATCCATTCTACTATCTGAAAAAGGAAAAACCCTTCAGTGGACATTCCTAAGATAGTATTCTAGCCTAAAGATAAGTATTTTCCTAGTATAATTGCATAACTCTTTTAGGGTATAGTAAATATATATAATATATATATATAGTTTGAAAACCTTTTTCAAATAACAAATATGTCTCTCATATGTATATTTCCCTTAATTGGGTAACCTAAGCTATAATACAAATATAACAACCCTCCCGAAGTGGGCCTAAATTTCGACCTAGAAAACGGCCATCGAAACTTAGAGCCACTCTTAATGGGTCATTGGTTCCTATAAGGAATTACATTTACACAGAATAACAAAGCAATATAACGAGATGGAATCTCACATAGAAAAAGGGAAAAAATATAATAATGAAAAAATAGATGTACATTTAAATTAAAAACCAATAATGTAGCTTACAACCATGTTTCTGAAAGTTACATCAGGTACATTAGTTAATACCCCAAATACAATACTATTGCCAATAATAATTAGAACATAAATTGATAAGATCCTCCATGATCAGGCTCCCACCACTTCATCTCTCAGCATGAAGTCTAACCTATTGTCCTGTAAGTAAGTTAAGAGGAGGGAGGTCAAAACATAAGGTCCTGGTGAAAGAAAACCACATATGTTTGAAGGGTAACTATTTTTATATTTGGCAGTATAGATATTTCACGATATTTCTACATGAACAAGCATATACACAAGACAATAAATCTAATTAATGTCATAAAGTCGCTCAAGACCTTCGTTAACACTTTAAGGTGGATCCTCCATCACTTAAGACCCAATGCGGTGGATACTCTCAATCACTGGATACTCTCAATCACTTAAGCCCATACTACTATATTAAATTTAGGGTGGATTACTATAATCACTTAAGACCCTATGGAGGACCGTAGCCACTTAAGACCCTGCCCTAAACTTTCTGAAACACCACACCTCCGTTAAGGTCACTCACAAAGGGTATGACTTAACTTCGATGGAGCATCATAAGTAACAGACACAAAAAAATTTCAAGACAGAAATATAAGCAGCGGAAAATAAAACTAACTGTTATTTCGTATGGGGTTCAATACAAAAACCATTATAGTAAATTGTCTCAACATAACTTCCAAAAACATTCCATCATAATCTCTTTCTTGATTAAAACATAAAGAAGCATATAACATAAGTAAAACTGCATAAATCCCCAAGTCTAGTGTGTCCAAAGCCATAGCCAAAGATAATAGGTTCCAAGCCTTACATCACAGAGTCTTCAAGCTTAAGATGAACAGTCCAAATTAAGCTGAGCAATACCCTCCCTGGCTACCTGAGAGTGGGGGAAAACAGAAGGAAAGAAGACGAAAGAAAAATGGGTCAGACATAAGCCTAAGTAATTCTAGTGACTTTATAGTGTGTGAATAAGGAAAAGGGTCATGATAGGAATAAAGTAAAAATAGGACAGTACCAGAACAGCAAACAAACATAAAATATATAAGGCAGGATAACCGAATATACATCGCACCCATGTTTAATTCTCTCCACCTACTTATACTTGTCCAACTAGCACATGTGTTCATGGTGAAATGATTCCCTTATATCGATCAGCTCCTACTCGCATACATTTGTCACGTGTGCCCTTCGTCCCTCGCTTGAATGTAGATACCTGTGTTGGTCCCACCACAGGGTGTATCAAATCCTATGGTGGCAAACCGACACGATTCAAGATGCACAGTGTAAGACTACTGATGCCCAGTGCCTGCTTTTTCCACTTCGGAGTACGTGAACGCCCGATACTCCGCCGGAACCTACACTGATGCACCATCGCCAATTTTTTTTGACCGCTTATAATCAGCCCAGTAATCGTGCCCCACCCAGCATATTTCAGGGTCCCATGATACATCTACGTGGGTTACTGCTGAAATGAGTCCCCATTACTAGGGTTTTTCCAACCAACATGTTAAATTGGTTAAGTGTCCAAATTCACCTAACCCCCACCCATCAGTTTAGCTAACATGTTGAATTGGTTAAGTGTTTCCTAAATTGACTTAACCCTACCACTCTAGATTTTACTTTTATTAGAGCACCAACCACTCACATTAGATAGGTATTGATGTGGTCACTGGATGTGCCGGTCGGTTCCGGACAGTGTTACACCACAACTCAGTATAACCTCGGGTCCTTTTTGGGCTCAATGCACTAACCACCCACATTAGACAGGTATTGTTGTGGTCATTGGATGTGCCAGTCGGTTCCGGGCAGTTTTACACCACAACTCAGTCTAACCTCGGGTTAGGCATATTCGTCTTTTCTAAATTTATATTTTTATCCTTTTATGCTTATATGTAAATTTGTCAACAATTTATTGTCATGACCCACTTTCTTTCTAAGTCAAATTCATAATTTTTGGTAAGTAAATTATACCATTTTAATGCCATACAATTTATATGGTTATGAGCCAAATATGTTAATTATAATTCTCATGTTTTCCCCAACGTTACCCCCGTTATACGTTCGCAAAATAACATCGGATGTTAGGCTAGACAATTTAGCTTAACAAATAAACTAAAAAGCGAAAAAGAGGAACTTGCAACATTCCAACATCATACAAACTATGGATCTAACTACAGATGTGTCACATGAACTTGGCATAATATACTTTTAATTATGAACTTGCAGACTAGATCTATGCACCATGAATCATAAAATAATAGTATTACATAGAAACACCAAAATCTAATTAGACATGGAGTGGTGAACTTGCATAGGGATTGAATCATGCTAATATGGATCTATCATAAAGGCATATGGTTCTAACATGTAAAGTTATATATCTAAACATAAAGGTTTGAATAGTCATGTTTTTAACCTATAAACTTGCATGTATTCATAACATGATAGCATCACTTAACTTTCATAAACATGGCATAATTTCTAAATTAACATATAACTTGTAGATGTCATCACAAGGTCGTAGATTTAAACATGTATGCATAATGGATCTAATCAATTAGGCATAAACTACATGACTTATCCTAAAACTTGTATAATATCACCAAACTTACATATGATAATTTCATAACATTATAGGTTTATTCACCAATTTCCTCATAACATGATAGACCATAATAATTCATAGGCATATACGATAGAATGGACATGAATAAACATGAATCAGCATCACATACAACTTGATACAATTCTATTTTACAGTCTATAACAAACCATGTCTTTAATTCATTCACATCTGAAAGATAACTATACTTACAAACAAAAAGGAATTCTTGAGTTCTGGGATATGTATTCTGAAATTGAATTGCTCTCCTTTGATGTAGATCATTGAATTTTCTTAGTTGAATTAGATTAGATTTAATTTTGATGCAGCTTCATTCTTGCCTTTGAGTTGAAAGGGATGACGGCTATTCTAGGTTCACCATTGACGGCATGGCGGCTCTTGGTATGAATATTTGTGATTTAGGGTTGAGAGTTAGGTTGTTTTTATAGAGGTTTAATTAATTTAGAGTCGCTAGATTAACCGTAGAAATAATCAAGACCATCCAGTCAAGATAGGATAACACCTCAGCCCTAATGACTCAATAGGAAGTCAGAAATCGTCATCCTTTCAGATCTGCCCCGGGGGGTAGGTCGACCCCCAGGTCGACACTAGGGTCGACCTCCTGGTCGACCTGGCCTAGGTGGTAATTTTTCCTGCCCTGCCCTCTCCTGAGTTTAAATCTGAATTTTGAATTTTTGAAACTTCCGAAGGCCATAACTTCTTCGTACGAAGCCCAATTCATGCAAACTCGGACTATATCTCAACCAGAATTCCGAGACGAACGCAATGGCGTAACCCGTTTCCCTTAATTCTCACATTTAGAATTAATTATTCTTTAATTCGTTACTTTAAGGTTTATCGAAAACAAGGGGTGTTACATTCTCCCCTCCTTAAAGGATTTCGTCCCCGAAATCTTCAAGTCAACAAGAACGTATATCCTACCAAGCAATCGTCCATCTGCTCAACCATCAAACACAGGCGTCCGTTGTCCTTAAAAGACTTCTAATGCTTCATGATTATATGCATAGTGTGTGTACATGTCCTTATCTAATGCAAAATCAGGCGGTCTACTGATTCAGTTGACCTCCTTAATGCAAGTCATGTTGGTGTCATGTGTCCATAATGTATGCAATCTTCCCTAATCATACTTTCTACATGATTGCACAATCGTTCATACAAATGCAACATCTACATGATAACACATCAAGTTTCGATCATATACAAGTACATATATGCATATGCAATATGAAAGTGACTGAGCCGATCTAATACCTAAAGTGTGTGTATATGCATCCACGAACAACCACTAGCAATCACTTGCAACCACTTGCAACCATCAATCATAACATGTTTCAAATACATGTTTACATCCATTGGTTTCTACCTAAGAATCGAGAACAGCACTGAGGAAAATACTAAAAAGATGGATACGAGTATGAACAAACTTAAGGAAAAAGTGGTCAAAGAGAAGGGTAGGCTGCACGTATTTTGGCCTCAGTCTTCCATATCGCGTCTTCCTCAGCGTCACTCCATTGGACTTTTACAAGTTTGACTTTGCGGTTGCGTAGCTTTTTGACTTCTGTACCCAAGATACGAGTTGAACTCTTCTCACAGCCGCCTCGCGTTCTACTTCTACGTCCTTTAGTATACTTGGTTCCTCCACTTCCGCATACTCATGTAAGCACTTTCGTAAGTGAGAAACGTGAAAGACATTATGAACTTCAGCCAATTTTTCGGGCAGCTCTACTCTGTAAGCCATCTTTCCAATCCTTTCAATGATAGGAAACGGCCTTACAAATCTTGGTGCCAACTTTCCTGCGGATTCGAAGCGAACGACATTCCTCAAAGGAGATACTTTAAGGAAAACCTTGTCCCCAACCTCAAACTCAAGGTCGGTCCTTCCCTTATCTACGTAGGACTTCTGTCTATCTTGGGCAGTCTTCATTCTCTTTCGTATTAAGTCCACTTTCTCTGAAGTTTCTCTAATCATATCTGGTCCAAGTATGAGCTTATCTGTAGACTCCCACCAACAAGTTGGTGATCGGCACGGTCTTCCATATAACGCTTCGAAGGGTGCCATACCTATGGTGGCTTGGTAGCTATTGTTGTAGGCAAACTCCACCAAAGGAAGATGATCCTCCCATGTTCCTCTGAAGTCAAGAATGCATAATCTCAAGAGGAATTATAATACTCTGTTCACTCTTTCCGTCTGACCATCGTTTTGGGGGGTGATAGGTCGTGCTTAAGAATAACTGTGTGCTTACAGCTTCTTGCAAGCTCTTCCAAAACTCGCTCGTAAAGATAGGATCTCGGTCGCTAAAAATGCTGGAAGGTATCCCATGGAGTCGGACTATCTCTTTAAGATATATGGATGTTAAAGATGAGGCAGTCCTTCTACTCTTAACGGGTATGAAGTGAGCGCTTTTTGTGAGCCTGTCCACTATTACCCAAATACTGGTATTGCCTCTTCTTGACCCAGGCAGCCCATCAATAAAGTCCATCGAGATACTATCCCATTTCCACTATGGGACCTCTAGAGGATGAAGCAAACCACCAGGCTTCCTTTGTTCTGCCTTGACTTGCTGGCATACTAAGCACTTCAAGACGAATTCAGCAGTATCCCTCTTCATGCCATCCCAAAAGAAAATCCTTTTGTTGTCTTTGTACATTTTATCTCCACCGGGATGTATGGTCAACTTGGAATGGTGCGATTCTTCAAGAACCTTCTTCACCAAATCCCTTGCTTGTGGGACACATAGAATTTCATCCCGCCTCAACCAACCCTTATCATCGATGGAGTATCTATTGAGGTGACTGGAAGTCTCATCCCTAATTAGCTTGTCCATCACATCAACTTGCTGAGGGTCTTCATGTTGTGCGGTCCCTATTGAGTCCAAAAGAGTAGGTCGCACCTCTAGCGATGCTAACAAACCAATCACATGATCGATAGAGGGTCTAAAATCAAAGTTGGTTATATACTCCAAGCTCTGCCTTTCAACAAAGAGAGGGCTTAAGGTCAACTTCTTTCTACTCACGGCGTCCGCTACTACATTACCCTTGCCAGGGGTATAGGAAATCTCGAAATCATAGGATGCCAAGAATTCCATCCACCTTTGTTGCCTCAAGTTAAGATCTTTCTGTGAGAAAAGGTACTTCAACAGTTTATGGTCAGTATATAATTCAAACCTCTCACTTAGGAGATAATGGCGCCAAGACTTAAGCGCAAATACGATGGCAGCCAACTCTAGGTCATGGGTTGGGTAGTTTTTCTCATGTACTTTCAACTGCCTGCCTCCATAAGGTACTACCTTCCCCTCTTTCATTAAGACAGCTCCTAATCCCGTACCACAAGCATCTGTGTATACGGTAAACATCTTGCTCCCATCCGACAATGTTAGAACTGGGGCTGTTGTTAGGGCTCTTTTTAAGAGTTGGAAAGCAATATCGCAATCCAAATCCCAAGTGAAGGTTAAGTTCTTCTTTGTCAACTTTGTAAGTGGAGCTGAGATTTTCGCAAAATCCTTGATGACCTTCCGGTAAAAGCCCGCTAGCCCGACGAAGCTTCGGACTTCGTTGCATTCCGTGGGACCTTCCAATCTTGCACCGCAACTACTTTTGCGGGGTCCACAGCTAATCCTTCTTTGGACACCACATGTCCAAGAAACCTTACTTCTTCCCTCCAGAAATGGCATTTAGAGAATTTGGCTTTTAACTGGTGTGCACGAAGAGTATCCATAACTTCCTTTAGATGCTGAGCATGCTCTTCCTCACTCTTCAAGAAAATCAAAATATCGTCTACGAAGGCTACCACAAACTTATTGATGAACTACCTAAACACCCTTCTCATCAAATCAAAGAAATAAGTGGGTGCGTTTGTCTAGCCAAAAGGCATGACAAGCCACTCGAAGAAACCATCCAGAGTTCTGAACGCGGTCTTGTCAATGCTTTCTTCAGCCACTCTCAACTGATGAAACCCGGTAGCTAAATCTAGTTGGGAGAAAACCAAAGCACCAACAAGCTGATCGAACAAGTCGTCTATTCTTGGAAGTGGGTGCCTATTTTTCTTGGTCGGCTTGTTTAGCTCCCTATAATCAATGCATAAGCGAAGCGAACCGTCCGCTTTAGTTGCAAACACTACTGGAGCACCCCACTTGGAAATACTCCGCCTTATAAACCCCTTCTCAAGTAGCTCTTTAACTTGCTTGCTGAGTTCTTTCCCCTCCCTTGGAGCCATGTGCCTAACAGGTAGGGCGATGGGTTTTGCATTATCAACGAGGTATATGCGGAAGTTTATCTCCGTTTCGGAGGTAACCTTTTAACCTCTTCAAAGACATCTGAGTATTCATGGACTACTATAACAGACTGCAAATTCTCAGTAGACGCATCAAGAGATTCTAGATAGCTAAGCATAACAGAGTTCATGGGATTACAAGAAATTTCGAGAGTGTTACCAAGCCGAGTCATGAGTCTAACCACTCTTTTTTCACAGTCGAGGATGGCACCATTACTGGATAGTCAATCCATGCCTAGAATCAACCCATAACCAGTGAAGCCCAAAAAATAGGCATTGCATCTAAACCCCACACTTAATATAGAAATTTCCAAATCCAAACAAATCATTTACAAATAAGTTGAGCCCCCAATTGGATTTGAAACAACCAAGGGATCCTCTACTAAACTGGTGTCTAAGTGCAGAGATTCAACTAAAGTAGTACATATAAAAGAGTGCGATGCGCCAGAATCAAAGAGTGTACGAACAGGATGATTAAAAAGATAAACTAAGCTCTCAACAGGAATATTTCTACCTTGTTCTTGTGGAGGTTCCATGAGAGCGTGAACCCGCCCTCCAGAAGTAGATCCAACTCTCTGCCCTTGCCCTTGCTTTCTTGGGCAGTCCCTAGCCATGTGTCCTGCCTCGCCGCAATGGAAACTGCCACCTATCTTCCTTTTCTTCTTCTTGCAGTCCTTAAGCAGATGTCCAGGAACGCCACAAAAATTATGTTTCCTCTTATCACGGGTTTTATTGTTTTTCCCGCCCTTCTTGGCATCTGTCTTCTTGCTCTGTGATCCTCCCCCTTCCTTGTCTTGAGATGCTTCCACTTTGTCTCCTTCTTGCCTACCTTATCTTCTTCTTGTAACAGTGTCATGTCCACTAGTCTTTCATAAGTCACACCCATAGGTATATGGGACATAGCTACGTTGTGCAGTGGCTCATTCAATCCTTTAACAAAGCGGAAATCCTTCTTATATGAAGTGTTCACTAACTCTAATCCGAACCTAGCTAGCTGATTGAATTGGTTAATGTATTCCTTGAACGACATATTTCCCTATTTGAGAGCTAAGAACTTCTCCATTTGTAGGCTTTGTTCAGCTTGTGAGAGGAATTTCATTTCAAACCTCATCCTAAAATCCATCCAAGTTTCAATTGGTCTTTAGCATTAGTGACTTCCCACCAATAGGAAGCTTCGTCTTTGAGCAACCATACCGCCAACTGTATCTTCTGCCTATCATCCACTTCGAAGATCTCAAACAAATCCCCAGTTTCTTTGAGCCAGTTTCTTGCTTCCACGAAGGATTTATTTCCATTAAAGTTCTTTCCACCCATGGCTCGAAAGTCCCTACATATTTTTGAGAAAGCATTTTCACGAGGAGGAGGAGGAACCGCTGCAGCTGGAGGAGGAGGAATGTCTGTTGGGCCTGCGTCGTTAGCCCTAGCCTCTAGGTACCTCCTGAACCAGCCGGGTATCGGTACACCCTCTGGAAGGTTAAGATTCCCGGACATGCTAAAATGAAAAAGGAAAGATTCAAAACAAAGGATAGAAAGATAACGCATACGGCTTTGGGGGATTATGCCTTTTTTAAAGTAAAATAACACTTTTCCTTGAAAAATGCTTCTTTTTGAAAATAGTTTACAAAAACTTTTATCTAATCTAGTAAATCTTTGCTCTGATACCAAGTGAAACACCCCATCTCCGTTAAGGTCAATCACAAAGGGAACGCCTTAACTTCGATGGAGCATTATAAGTAACAGACACAGAAAATTTTCAAGATAGAAATATAAGCAGCGGAAAATAAAACTAACTTTTATTTCATACGGGGTTCAATACAAAAACCATTACAGCAAATTGTCTCAACATAACTTCCAAAAACATTCCATCATAATCTCTATCTTGATTAAAACATAAAGAAGCAAATAACATAAGTAAAACTGCATAAATCCCCAAGTTTAGTGTGTCCAAAGCCATAGCCAAAGATAATAGGTTCCAAGCCGTACATCATAGAGTCTTCAAGCTTGGAAAGATGAGCGGTCCAAATTAAGCTGAGCTATTCCCTCCCTGGCTACCTGATGGGGGGAAACGGAAGGAAAGAAGACGAAAGAAAAATGGGTCAGACATAAGTCTGAGTAAGTCTAGTGACTTTTCTGTGTGTGAATAAGGAAAAGGGTCATGATAGGAATAAACTGAAAATAGGACAGTACCAGAACTGCAAACTAACATAAAACTATATAAGGCAGGGTAACCGAATATACTCGCACCCATGTTTAATTCTCTCCACCTACTTATACTTGTCCAACTAGTACCATGTGTTCATGGTGAAATGATTCCCTTATATCGATCGACTCCTGCTCGCATACATTTTCCACGTGTGTCCTTCGGCCCCCGCTTGACTGTAGATACCTGTGCTGGTCCCAATACAGGGTGTATCAAATCCTATGGTGGCAACCCGACATGATTCAAGATGCACAGTGTATGACTACTGATGCCCAGTGCCTGCTTTTTCCACTCTGGAGTACGTGCACGCCCGATACTCCGCCAGAACCTACACTGATGCACCACCGCCGATGTTTTTTACCGTTTATAATCAACACAGTAATCGTGCCCCACCCTGTCTAGTTTAAGGTCCCGTGATACATCTACGTGGGTTACTGCTGAAATGGATCCCCGTTACTAGGGTTTTTCCAGCCAACATGTTAAATTGGTTAAGTGTCCAAATTCACCTAACCCCCACCCATCAGTCTAGCTAACATGCTGAATTGGTTAAGTGTTTCCTAAATTGACTTAACCCTACCACTCTGGACTTAGCTTTTATTAGAGCACCAACCACTCACATTAGACAAGTATTGTTGTGGTCACTGGATGTACCGGTCGGTTCCGGGCAGTTTTACACCACAACTCAGTCTAACCTCGAGTCCTTTTTGGGAACAATGCACTAACCACCCACATTAGACAGGTATTGTTGTGGTCACTGGATGTGCCGGTCGTTTCTGCGTAGTTTTACACCACAACTCAGTCTAACCTCGGGTTAGGCATATTCGTCTTTTCTAAATTTATATTTTTATCCTTTTATGATTACATGTAAATTTGTCAACAATTTATTGTCATGACCCACTTTTTTTCTAAGTCAAATTCAAAATTTTCAGTAAGTAAATTATACCATTTTAATGCCATACCATTTATATGGTTATGAGCCAAATATGTTAATTATAATTCTCATGTTTTCCCCAACGATACCCCCGTTGTATGTTCGCAAAATTACATAGGATGTTAGGCTTGACATTTTAGCCTAGTTAATAAACTAAAAAGGAAAAAAGAGGAACTTGCAACATTCCAACATCGTACAAAATATGGATCTAACTACAGTTGTGTCACATGAACTTGGCATAATATACTTTTAATTATGAACTTGCAAACTCGATCTATGAAACATGAATCATAAAATAATAGTATTACATCGAACTACCAAAATCTAATTAGACATGTAGTGGTGAATTTTCATAGGGATTGAATCATGCTAATATTGATCTAACATAAAGGCATATGGTTCTAAGATGTAAAGTTGTAGATCTAAACATATAGGTTTACATAGTCATGTTTTTAACCTAAAAACTTGCATGTATTCATAACATGATAACATCACTTAACTTGCATAAACATGGCATAATTTCTAAATTAACATATGACATATAGATGTCATCACAAGGACGTAGATCTAAACATGTATGCATAATGGATCTAATCAATTATGCATAAACTACATGACTTAGTCTAAAACTTGTATAATATCACCAAACTTACATATCATAATTTCATAACGTCATAGGTTTATTCACCAGTTTTCTCATAACATGATAAACCACATTAATTCATAGGCATATACGATAGAATGGACAGGAATAAACATAAATTAGCATCACATACAACTTGATACAATTCTATTTTACAGTCCATTACAAACCATGTCTTTAATTCATTCACATCTGAAAGATAACTATACTTACAAACAAAAAGGAATTCTTGAGTTCTGGGATCTGTATTCTGAAATTGAATTGCTCGCCTTTGATGTAGATTATTGAATTTTCTTAGTTGAATTAGATTAGATTTAATTTTGACGTAGCTTCATTCTTGCCTTTGAGTTGAAAGGGATGACGGCTATTCTAGGTTCACCATTGACGGCATGGCTGCTCTTGGTATGAATATTTGTGATTTAGGGTTGAGAGTTAGGTTTTTTTATAGAGGTTTAATTAATTTAGAGCTATCAGATTAACCCTAAAATAATCAAGACCATCTAGTCAAGATAGGATAACACCTCAGCCCTAATGACTCAACAGGGAGTTAGAAATCAGCATCCTTTCAGATCTTCCCAGGGGGGTAGGTTGACCCCCAGGTCAACCCCCAGGTCGACCCCCAGGTCGACCCCTAGGTCGACCTGTAGAGTAGGTCGACACTAGGGTCAACTTCTTGGTCGAGCTGACCTGGGCGGGAATTTTTCCTGCCCTTCCCTCTCCTGAGTTTAAATCTGAATTTTGAATTTTTAAAACTTCCGAAGGCTATAACATCTTCGTACGAAGTCCAATTCACGCAAACTCAGACTCAGTCTCAACCAAAATTCCAAGACGGATGCAATGGTGTAACCCATTTCCCTTAATTCTCGCATTTAGACTTAGTTATTCTTTAATTCGTTACTTTAAGGTTTATCGAAAACACGGGGTGTTACACTGTCAATCGTCAATAGACATATACTCTCATTTGTAACACCTTAAGTAGTTACTCACCACTTAATACCAGTTTAGGGTAGACCCAGTTTGCCATTTATGACCTCTTTAGCGAACTCCCATGTTACTACTTAATTGATATCACGGATGAACTCCTATGCCACTTAAAACTTCCCATAGACATGTGTTTATTATAGTTGCATGCATGGTATGGTACATATCCTGTCGCTACGTTAGCACTCACACAGCTCCTAGAGGAAGTGGACTAATTTCAGAGAACTAGCCCACTCCACGTTACTATTATATTTTGTCCATTTTTGAGAAGGAGGACCCAAAGACCACTTAGAACCTAATAAGGGAGGGTACCATGACTTTGGCCCAAACCAAGGAGTAAATATTAGGAATAAGCCAAGTCCTAACTACCTAATAAGGGTGGCTGGCCTTTTGTTGGCGCTGCTGGGGCAGGATTCGTGATAGGGACTTGTTCCACAGTTATAAGATACTGGTGGAACCATTCGAGCTAGTATTTGGTCCTTGCCGGGTTTCCTTGTTCGTTTGGGTTATCAGTCATTCTACTATCTGAAAAAGGAAAAACCCTTCAGTGTACGTTCCTAAGATAATATTCAAGCCTAAATATAAGGATTTGCCTAGAATAATTGTTAGTAATTGCGGAATGGATCGCTAAGGCAAAACAAACACTAGAGGGAGTGAATAGTGTTTTTGAGAATTTAAACAAAATCTAAAACTTATGTGAACTATTATATGAATCAAACACCACAAAAATAATCACAGACACAGAATCAAACACAAACACAAAGATAAACAAAAATAAAATGCAGAAAAGGAAAGAACACACTAGATTTTATACTGGTTCAAAATTGCCCATACGTCCACTCCCACGCAACACAGGATTGCGCAATGTTTTATTACTATACCAATATCCAATTACAACCCTCCTTGATTTCACGGCTATAAGGAATACCACCGATTCCCCACACAATTGATCAAGTATATCCTCCTTGATTTCACGGCTACAATGGATACCACCGATTACCCATCCTTGATTTCATGGCTACAAGGGAAACCACCGATTACCCATCCTTGATTTCACAGCTACAAAGGAGACCACCTATTACTGACACAACCCAAACAATTACAAACAACCATGTAACTCTTCAATACCACTTGATTCAGAGAGTAATGAGTAGAGAATGAAAAGAGAAGAAGTTTAATGAAAACGGAGTTTAATTCGGCAGAGTATAAGAGTAGAAATCATAAAAATGAGAAGGTGTAATGGTGTAAAGAAAGGGAGTGAAGATGGAGAAGGATAATGATCATAAAATTTGAAATCAACCCCTATTTATAACATTTGAAAGGTTGCAATGTTTCTGAACCGTCACAAATAATGGAAAGCCACTTTGTTTCAATTTTGTAAAAATGACAATTATATGTCGAATAGGGCGAAATGTATGTCGACATACTCTAGTTCAAAATTAATTTTTGATCATTTTTCAACTATTTTGATATATATAATTCTGGAAATTCTTGAATTAAAACATAGTGTTATAAATGAATATTATAAAGTGTGAAATCATATGAAAACATAAATATAAACTATATAAACATATTTATAAAATTGTAGAGTTAAAACTATATAAACATAAAGTATATATAAAAAACTTATAAAACTTGAGTTTGAAATCAAAAGTAAAGTAAATAAAATAAAATAGAGAAGGTTAAAGATAAAGTTTGAAAATAAAATTTGAAATCAGAATTTGAATTTGAATTTGAATTTGAATTTAAATTTAAATTTGAACGTAGAGTGCTATTTAGAGTCTTACATAATCTAGACTCTATTACTATATTTCTTTTGAACTCTTGAAATCTTGAATACTCATGAGTCTTGAATCATCTTTTAATTTTGAATCTCTAATATCTTTAAACTATGCACTCTTTAGTGATAATTCCTATATATAAATCCTGCATATGTATGTATGTATATATATATCCAAGACAAAAGGGCTAGTATATATTTTATAATCAATTAATATTGAAATAAGGTTGTTTTCATCATAACTCCATTCTCCAACAATCTCCCCCTTTTTGATGATGACAACCTTAGTGTATAAAATATCATAACTATGTATACCTGTTGCTGATGATCTTTAAAATACTCCCCCTGTCTATATGAATCTTATAAACTATGTCTATATTTTATAGTTTCTCCCCCTTTATCATTATCAAAAAGAAATTCTAAAACTACTCCCCCTAAATCGTATAATTATCTAAATAGCACGTATAAGTGACTAAGTAATTCCTGAATCAAAGTAGAATACTCCCCCTAAGTAAAATGTTTCCATTTATAATTCTTCTATACTCCCCCTTAATTCTTGTCTATATAAAAAAGTAGTAAAAAAACATGTGTTAAACAAAAAAAGCAATATAGTTAAACATTGTTTTACAAATGGTAAATACATATTATAAATTGAAAAGGAACTGAAATATACGACAAAAATCAAATCAAAGCCTATGTCCTACTTGTCCTTAACTATATTAGACTTATAGGTAGGGCAATTTGGATAATGAAGACAAAATTCTCCATTCCTTTCAATCATATTTCTGTTATGATCGTATAGGACTTCATCTACACAAACAACTTGTTCCTCTTCGTTTGAAACTTCTTGTTGCTCTTCCCCCTTTTTCACTTCCTCTATTATCTCCTCTTCCTCTTATTTTCGTTCCTCCTCTTCTTCCATAGGTTCATTATCATCTTCGATGATAATCGGATTAGCCTGATTATCAATTATGAACTTAAGGAGGCTTCTTATCGCTTTTCCTTACCTATTTTGTTCTTAGCTCATCCTTATTTGAAGTACTTATATTTCCTCTATCATTTGCATAGCATACTCCATATTTTCATAGATTTTGAAGACACGAGAGAGCATAGATCATTGAAAAGGACCTTCGGATGGTCCAGCGGATGAATCGGGATTGATTTGGGTGTTCAAATTGATGGAGGCCATTGTTTACTTTAGTTTAGAATTTTTACAGAAGAGAGAAATGAAAATGAAGAAGAAAACTCGAAGTAGAAAGTTTAAATAATTGATATAACTAACTTTTGGTGGGAATTAAATTTGAAATTCTGCCAGTTGTATGTCCACATAAACATAAATGTATGTCGACATACTTGTCTTTTAAATTTTATTTTTCTGATTTTTTATGTTATTTATATACATATATTAGTATATTTAATTTTTCTAACTCACTTAATGAACATATGCCTAATTATCTTCTAAATTTAATAATTTTTGCTTCATTTAATGGTTTTGGTAATATATCTCCGATTTGTTTATTTGTTTCTATAAATTCGACTGAAATTTTCTCTTTACTTACGTTTTCTCTTAGAAAATGATGTCTTATATCAAATATTTAGTTCTTGAATGATGATTTGGATTTTTAGAATATAGAACTCGTATTATTGCAGTATATTGGTGATTTATTTATATTTAATCAAAAATCATTTAGAGTTTGTTGCATATATATTACTTGTGAACAGACCAAAGCAACAGATATATATTCTGCTTCAGTTGTTGAAAAAGATACAGTATTTTGCTTTTTACTAAACCACGAGACTTGTGAATGTCCTAAGAAGTGATGTGTTTCACCAGTACTTTTACGATCAGATTTACAACCCGCATAGTCAGCGTCACAGTAAGAAATAAAGTCGAATGAATCAACCTTAGGGTAAAATAATCCAAAGTCTGATGTATGCTTTACATACCTTAGAATACGTTTTATGGTTTTCAAATATGTTTCCTTATGTTACGATTGATATCTTGCACAGAGACAGACACTATGCATTATATCTGGTCTACTACCAGTTATATATAATAACGATCCTATCATTCCTCTATATAGTTTTTGATCCTTTAGATGTATCATTTTTACGTAATGTTATATAGTTGCCATAGGTGTTGGTCTCTTATTTGCTATTGTTAGATTATATTTATTAATTAGATCTCTTGCGTATTTTTCTTGATTAATAAATATTCCATTCATGAATTGATGAATTTGTAATCCTAAAACGAATGCTAGTTCTCCCATATGAGTCATTTCAAATCCTTGGGTCATAATATATGAAAATTCTTTATTTTTCTTATCATTTGTTGATCCCAAAATTATATCGTCAACATATATTTGTACTAATTGAATACCCTTATTATTTTTCTTAATGAACAAAGTATTATCTAATCTTCCTATTTTAAAAGATGATTATAATAAATGATTTCTTAATCTATCATACCAAGCCCTAGGAGCCTGTTTTAATCCATATAACGCTTTCTTTAACTTATATACGTGATCTGGTAATTTTTCGTCTACATATATGTCATCTTTAACAAATCGATTTAGAAAAGCACTTTTGACATCCATTTGATATAATTTGAAATTATTATGGTTCGTAAAGGCTAGTAAAATCCTAATAGCCTCTAGTCTTGCTACAGGGGCAAATGTTTCATCATAATCTATTCCTTCTTCTTGAGTACAACCATGTGCTACTAGTTATGCCTTTTTTCTTAAGACCTCACCGTGTTTGTTCATTTTATTTTTATAAACCCATTTGGTTCCTATTATAGTCTTATCCTCTGGTTTAGGAACAAATTCTCATACATCATTTCTAGTAAATTGACTCAGTTCTTCTTGTATAGCAAGTATCCATGAATCATCAGAAGATACTTCCTTTGGATTCTTAGGTTCAATAGTTAAAATAAATGCAGTATTACTCATATTATTTAACTGGTTATGGTTTCTAACAACAGATTCAATATCTCTAAGATATTTTCTACATAATGGTCTCTAAGTAATCTAATTCTTTTATTTGGTTCACTATCTTCATGATTTATTTCATTAATTTCATTTTCACATTCATCTTTCTTATTTAGAGTCATACTTTTATAGTTTTCGTCAAAAGAAACATTTAAGATCTCTTCTATGGTATTGGTTCGAGTATTGAAAACTTTATATGCTTTACATCTTTCTTAATGTCCAATGAATATTCCTTAATAAGATTTCGAGTCAAACTTGTCTAAATTTTATTTAGTATTAAGTATAAAACATTTACTTCCAAATATTTTAAAATATGATACTTTTGGTTTCTTATTATACAAAAGTTCATATGGGGTTTTATGAGTTAAAGATTTAATAGAAATTCTATTTATAATATACCAAGCTGTTGCAACTACCTCAACCCAGAAATTTCTTGGTAAATTACTATTAGATAACATAGTTCTCGCACACTCTTGTATCGTCCTATTTTTACGTTCAACTACTCCATTTTGTTGAAGGATTCTCGAAATTGAAAAATTATGGGTTATTCCCTTTTTATTTCAATATTTTTCAAAATTTTCATTTTTGAATTCTTCGCCATGATCACTTCGTATTGTTTTGATTTTTAGTGAAAATAAATTTTGAATTTTTTTAGATTTTTTTTTAAATTGATCAAAAGTATCGCTTTTATTTTTAAGAAACAAAGTCCAAGTAAATCTAGAAAAATCATCAACTATTACGTAAACATATTTATTATGATTTATCGACTGAACTTGAGATGGACTAAATAAATCCATGTGAATTAAATCTAATGGTTTTGATGTAGTAATTTCCTCTTTTGATTTAAATGAACTTCTTTTTAACTTTCCGAATTGGCAGGTGTCACAAAAGTTATTTACTTTAAATTTCATTTTGGGTAATCCTCTAATTGTCCTCAAGATGTGTTCGAAATTTAGAAGACCAAATCTCTTATGCCAAATCCAGGGGTCACTTGTATTGGCCATAAGACATAGGTTATCGTTATAGATTTTCATACTCAATATACAGATATTTTTCTTTCAATCTCCTTCGAATATTACTTTTGAATTCCTATCTTCTATAAATCATATGTCCTTTTCAAAGTTTACTTTATTACCCTTATCGCAAAGTTGACTTATACTAGTTAAGTTATGTTTTAAATTCCTAACTAATAAAACATTAGAAATAGTAGGAGATTCAGAATTACCGACATTGCCGATTCCAATAATGTATCCTTTAGAGTTATCTCCGAAGTTCACCATTCCACCATCTTCATATTTCAGATTATTGAGTAATTCAGGATTTCCCGTCATATGTCTCGAACAGCTACTACCCAGTATCCGTTTGTCCTTTTTCATTTCCACCAACTGCTTCCCAGAGTTTGAATTTTCAACGGCCATGTAACACACCAGTTCGGAATTTGAACTTCCAGCAGCCACCTTTTCAGAATTTGAATTGCCAATAACCACTTCATCCATCTTTTTAACTTTTGAATTTTCAAAAGTTATAAAACACATCTTTTCCTGAACTGAACAATATTTAAGTAGATCACATGACTTTTCAACATGATTATATGCAGACTCTTTCCACATTGATACAATGCATGAATTGACACTAGTGTTAACAAGTATTTTAAAATTTGCCATTTTAAAAATTTACAAATATTAGATTATGAACTTTTTGAAAGACCTTGCTCCGATACCAATTGTTAGGGATTGCGGAATGGATTGTTAAGGCAAAACAAACACTAGAGGGGGTGAATAGTATTTTTGAGAATTTAAAAAGAATCTAAAACTTATATGAACTACTATATGAATCAAACACCACAGATCACAGACACAGAATCAAAAACGAACACAAAGATAAAAAAGAAAGTGTAGAAAAGGAAAGAACACACCTGATTTTATACTGGTTCGGAATTGCTCCTATGTGACACTCCACATCCGTTTGTGCCACTCATTAAGGGAATGCATTAAGTTTCGTGAAGCATTATAAGTAAACAGAAACAGAAATATTACAAGACAGATATAAGAGTAACAGCGGAATTCAAATTTTTATTTCAAACATAAACCATAACATCGTGGTCCAAAATACCATAAGTCGGAAACTACATAAAACCGATTACAATAATTTCTGTCTTGTACAATCAGAGTACATAAATACTTAAAAAGCATAATTCCCCAAAAAGAGACAAAGCCATATTAGAGATAAAACTTGAGCCATACTTTGAAAGCAGCTCCTAGCAAGATGATACTTGAGTCCTGACTAAGCCTGAGTATTGCCACCCTGAGAACCTTGGGGGAAACGGAAGAAAGAAGAGGAAATAAAAAGGGTCGGACATAAAGTGTAGCGAGTCCAGTTAATTTTAGCAAGTAAATAAATAAAAGTAGCTTGACAGGCATATAAAGTGGATAAGAGAGATAACTACATAAAAGGAAGCTATGACAAGATAAAGAGGATAGGGTGGTAGACTTAGGCATACGTCCAAATGTACCCTAACTACTACCCTAATCGATCGGCTCCCTAATCCGTGTAGATACTCTATGCCAACCCCACCTTAGAATGTATCATGTCCTAAAGTGGCAACCCTTCGCTGATATGCATAGCCCTATATCTATAGGTGTCACGGTCATCCTATCCCCCTCTGCCCGGCTCATGCACGCACATGGCCCAGTCGGTTTGCGCCGCCCACACAGTCCTTCATGTTTGGATCTCTTACAATCAGTCCAGTCTGCGTGCCCAATCTCCAACCAAATTTGGAGTACATGTTTGATACCTACTCCGGGTTACTGACTTAAATGGGTCTCATACACAAGATGATACATGCTCCCCTTAGGCTTGCATCCTCACTACTAGGAATTCAACTGGTTATGCCTAATAGTCCAACATGTAAAACAGGTTAATTTTTTGGGCCTACATATGTAAATATTACCCTATCGCCATAAGATTTACTTAACCTTCACTGATCCAAGCAAGTCTACATAACAAAGTTGCATAACCCCAAAGTATAAAATAGGTTAAGTTTGTGGGCCTATATATATATATATATATATATATATATATATATATATATATATATATATATATATTACCCACCACCACAAGATTTACTTAACCCACCCACTGTTTCAACCAAGTTTCCTTAACGCCTATTCAAGTTTACATATTCATACAATCCCTATGGATTCAACTAGGTTAAGTATTCCAATTCGTTACCATGTCCATTTATGGTTATAATGGGCTTGACCTCCCACATTAGGCCTACAACTTGTGGATGCTGGATATGCCGGTCGGGTCCAGGCAGACTTCTTCCACAAGTTGGGCCTAACCTCGTGTCTTAGCCTATCTCGTATTGTGCATTTAGACCCCTCACACTAGATTCAACATTTGCGGTTGCTAGATATGTCAGTCGGGTCCGGGCAGACTTCCACCACAAATGCAATCTAACCTCATGTCATAAGTGCCATTACAGCTTTCTAACTAATTATTACCCAATTATTTATACCTATGTCTTTATAGGTGTTCGTGCCCATTTACCCCGTTATATTCATAATGGATTATATGTCCAAATTCAAATTCGTCATTCAAGTTATGCCAATTCTAATGTTTTCCCCCATTCCTAACTAACGCATTCACATATATTTGGCATTATGTCTAGGCTAGAAAGCCGCATGGCCATAAACAATAAAAAGGAAAGATGACAATAGTGATTATTTTAACAAAAGTGACATAAACATGAAATTGGCATAGTGATAAGGTGGACATATAAAAAAAGATCTAGTGAGCATGTGATAATAAAACTTGATCTAACATACTAAGGATGTCATAATATGCATGAATAAATAAGGATTCATATGTCCAATTAATGAAAGATCTAACTTAGCCACAACATGATAAGTACCAAATGATCTATTAAGAATTAGATCCACAAGTAGATGTGACATGATAAATTAACCACAAACGAATTAGATCTATAAAGGTAGATCTAGCATGATAATGTTTAAGATCAACAAATGTGAAATGATAAATTAACCATAAGCGAATTAGATCTACGAAGGCAGATCTAGCATGATAATATTTAAGATCCACAATTGTGACATGATAAATTAACCACAAGCGAATTAGATCTATAAAGGTAGATCTAGCATGAAAATATTTAAGATCCACAATTGTGACACGATAAATTAACCATAAGTGAATTAGATCTATAAAGGTAGATCTAGCATGATAATATTTAAGATCCACAATTTTGACATGATAAATTAACCATAAGTGAATTAAATATATATAGGTTAATCTAGCATGATAATATTTAAGATCCACAATTGTGACGTGATAAATTGACCACAAGAGAATTAGATCTATAAAGGTATATCTACCACGATAATATTTAAGATCCACATCATAGTTATGTCATAGATTCAAAAGTCTGAATAGATCTGATATGATAAAGATTTAGATCCAAGTCATAGAATATTATAGATTCACAAATTATGATAGATCCAATATGATTCAGTCACAGGCATATATCCATATCACAGTCATATCATGTTTTCTTTTAATCATTTACATCTAAAAGTAACTAACTCACAGTGTTTGTATTTTAGAAGATAGAAAAGAAATTGTTGGTGTTGAATCTCAAATTTATTCTTGAAATACCTGTATCTTTAAAATTGATTTGTAGAAGAAGAAAGATTAGACTCAGTTCAAGCACTGACATTATTTGGCCTCCATTGCTTTTAGTATGAGAAAACATGACTTATGAGGATCTATTTATAGCTGCCAGCCGCTTGAATTCGAATGCCACCTCAGCCCTAGGGGGAATAGGGCTATGGGTCGACACCCACTTGGGTTCAGAAGCCCAAAAACTACTATGGGTGCACTTGGCAGGTGCACCAGTGTAAAAATGCCTTTGCGCACTTATCAAGTGCCCCAGTTATCCCGGTTTTGATCGTCAAACTTCCATCGTTCATAACTTCTTCATACGTTATCTGTTTTACGCAATCCAGGTGTCTATCTTGACCAGAATTTCGAGATGGAAGCAATGACATAGTCCGCTTCCCTTAATTCTTAATATTAAATTAATTATTCTTTAATTTATCCTCTTTAGTGTAGTTGAAATACGGGGTGTTACATTCTCTCCTACTCAAATGATTTCGTCCCCGAAATCTCCAAGTTAGGAAGAATGTATCCTACCATCCATCATCCATCTACTCATCCACCAATCACAGGCATCCATTATCCTTAAAATTTTCTAATGCTTATATGAACATATGCAAAGGTGTGTGTGCATGTCCCAACACAAATGCAAAAGATCAGACGGTCCACTGAGTCAGTTGACCCCCTTAATGCAATGTATGTATGTGTCATGAGTCCAACATGTATGCAACAATCCTAGTATAACATGTAAGTTCTATACGGGTGCACAATCATCCATCCAAATGCAGCATCCATATGATGATACATTCAATTTCATCCATTAAAAGAAGAAAAATTCACACACATGCATATGCAGTATGAGAGTGATTAAGCCGATCTAGTTCCTAATGTGTGTGTATATGCATCCACGAGCAACCACTAGCAAACACTTCCATCCACGTGCATCCATCAAACATAACATGTTTCAAATACGTGTTTACAATCATGGGACTCCGACCTAAAGGTCAAAGATTCGATTGATAGGATATACTCAAATAATAGAAGCAATTGCGAATAAAAGCTTTGGAAAAAGAAGTTAAGAACATAGTCCCAAAAAGGAAAGGGTATGAAGCGTGATCTTTATCTTCAGTCTCCTAAGTCGCATCCTCGCAATCTTCTCCCCATTGCACTTTTATTAACCTAACCTCTCTGTTGCACAATTTCTTAACCTCTGATCCAAGTATACGGGTAGGAACTTGCCTAGTTGTCGCCTCCCGTTCTACCTCTACTTCCTCACGTATGTTTGGCTCAACTACCTCTGGTGTATCATGTAGACATTTCGATAAATAAGAAATAAGGAAAAACATCATGAATATTCATGCATATGCGAAGCGAGCTGTAGACCTTAGTTGTGAATACCACCGGAGCACCCCATTCAGAAATGCTTCGTCGAATAAATCCTTTCTCAAGTAGCTCCCCTACTTGTTTGCTAAGCTCCCTCCTTTCTCTTGGAGCCATATCGCGCACAGGCAATGCAACTGGCATTGCATTGTCCACCAAATATATGTGGACATCGATCTCGTGCCTTGGGGGTAAACCATGAACCTCATCAAAAACATTAGGATACTCATGGACTACCACTACAGATCGTAGATAATTAATAAATGCCTCAAGAGATTCTTGGAAACTAAGCATGACAGACCCTTGTGGGTCACAAGAAATCTTGAGGGTCCTCTCATGACAAGTCAGAAGTCTAACGACCCTCTTCTTACAATCTAGAATGACACCATATGTGGTTGACCAATCCATCCCTAGAATCAAACCATAGCCCATAAATCCGATGTAACATCCCAGAAATTTCAACAACTGGAATGAGAAATTTATTAAAGATTTGATTTCAGACAATCAATTTTTATATTGATATTGGGGTTAGAAATTTAAAATCGAATATATGATTTTGGAGTATGAATTGAATATTAAATTCAGAATGGTCGGTTATAAATAGAATATTTATTGTCAGATTTTTGAATTGAATTTGGGATTCGACTAGAAAATAAAAATAATTGAATTTAAAATAGACGTTATTAACGTTGAAGATTTTCTTGGAATACAGGGGAAATGGGCCGAGATATGTGTACTTGGGAATCGAAATTTACGTTTTAAATTTGGAATCGAACGAAGTTGTTATTGGACAAACAAAATAAAAAAATCGATGAACCGATGAATGATTTGAAATTTTAAAATATATCATATACAACATAGAGTCGATTTACAATCAGAATAAATTTATTATGTTCAGAACACGAAGATGTGACGACACGTGTAATTTTCGTCACATTTAGAGATTTCGTTGACGATACAAATATGGAGTGTTCAACAGTAGATCGCGGTAAAACTTAATATTTAAAATTTCATATCATTGACCTACCCAAATACAACCGATCCTAATACATTACCTACACCAGATAAAACGCGCGACCTACCCACTGTTATACGCAGACTACCCTAAACCCTATTGATTTCACTTAGATCTTATCTTCAATTTCACCGCTATAAAAATCTATGGCCGAAGCCTAAATCGCAAGCATGAACGTTCTCCCTTTTTCATTTTAATGGCGAAAATCAGTTCTTCCCACTGTTAATTTTACCCTCTACCACCATCGGCTTCTTCCTCCCTAAAATCAGAATCTCCCCTTACCAAATCAAAGTGAAATAATGGTAGCCACTTAAATTAACTCCCCTGTTCTTCCTGACAACGTCGTCATTTGTACTTTTCCCGAATTCAGTTTCGCCACCACCAATCAGAGGAGTGACGCGTCGCCGTTCACCGCAACTAGTCTTCCACCATCGTCGAAGCTCCATGTTGCTGCCTTGCCATCGAAGGTTAGTTCGTTTTCCATCAAAGTCGTTGTGGTCGAAGCCCACACCACGAATTTCCCTTGCTTTGAACTCCCTCCCCTACGTGCTCTCTCCTCGTCGGTTTAAGGTGAGAAATCACTCACGGTTCATCCTAATACCAATATTTTTACTTCGCTGACTTAACTAAATTTAATAGTTAATCTTGTGTTGTTTTGGGTATTTGTTGCTTGGGTTCGGGCCACTGTACTACCTGTTTTACATGCCTTTAAATGTAGTGTATACCTGCTCTTGTTGATTGCTTTACCAGTCGATATGGATTTATGGGGGGTCCTTGAACATGGGTTTTGGTGCTATGTTGTCTCGCTGGACCTTTTGGCAATATGTTTTATGCCTTACAAAAATGTCACACTACCTGTACTTGTTGTGAACCTACACTTGTGCCATGTAAACTCAACTAAGAAATCATATATCATACTTGTACATTTCGGTTTCGGAATGGGTAAATCCGGGTCCTTTACCCATGTATTAACTCAGTTTGGTGTACGTATACTAGCATAAAGTCAGATATGCCTGCACTTTTAGTATTATATATATATATATATATATATGTATGGTCAATGTGAACACACTAGAGAATATGCCCTGTTGTATAATAATTGGTTGGGTCAAACTTGTCTGTAGAATGGATCGACGTGAATACATGTATACATATCCCTATGTGTATGTATACAGAGATCAAATCACTAATACCCTGCTGTCTTAATTTAAACGAATATGCACTATGTATACTAGTTATCCCTTCAACTCTGATGCTGTTATTTGCAAACATCTTCCTGATATGGCTTGCCACACATATTATTTTGTTCGCGAACTCATATATTAGAACTGTGTGCACTTATGCATTGCATTTTTGCTTGCACATGCTGGCGTTAGTTATTTATATGCTGGTGAACTTTGATTACATTAAATGAAGTGGGTTCACATCTATAGATAACTTTGGGAAAATGATTCTGGAATGAAAGTTACAGAACCCAAAAACCATATTTTGTTTAACCTGTAACATGTAACCATTACTGTGTATATATATCATGGTTATACTCGGTCTGTATTTATACGGTCTTGATTATTCGGGCACTTGAGTAATTATATAACACCATGTTTTTGTTTCCATGATTGCTTGTTCTTGAGTCCACATAAATATGTGGAATACTTTTCCCTATTTACCTGTGCCCACGCTGGCTCACTTCATGTTTGTTCATGTGACCGTGGTGTATTCCATGTCGAGACACCCTTGTTAGCTGTTAATCTCAGTCTTGGTTTCCCACTTAAAATTTGAGACCCTGCGTACCCCATTATTAACTCGTGCTTATTGTTATTTTGACCGGTTTGTGTTTCCTGGAAAAAAAAAAACTGAACGAAATTGTTGAACAATTGGTTCACTGAAAGCTGATACTTTGGACTATAAAAAAAATGTAATTTTGTTAAATATGACTATTGTTCACTGTAACCATTTTATTTACCGAAATCTCTATATGTCGGCTTTCACTAGCTAGCCAAAATCTAATGCCATTACAAATACCAATCTATGAATGTAAAATAAAGTTCTCTTATAAGTTGTTTTGTTACCATTGACTATTGAGTAAAGAACACTTTGGCTTGTTTTAAAATCGCCCTTAATCATATTTTTCCTGTTTTTATTTGCTTGGTAAATGCTATGTATGAATTCAATGGATCTGATTGCGATGTATGTCTAATTTCCAAATATGACTTCATGTATACATTTAAGTCTACATTTCAATTAGTACATAATTTTTGATAGCTGCCCATGAATTTTACAATCTTGGCAGTTTTTCCTTGCATGGAATGAATTTTGCATTAAGAGCCAAAATCATTTTGTTGCTGAAATCATTTTGTCTATTGAAATGAAGTTGCTGAAATCATTTTTGTCCACTAAGATAAAATCTCTAAACTGCATATATAAGCTACTTTGCTCACATTTCTATTTATGACAATTTTGGGTACCTGGTCCATATTTGTGCTGCATATGGCATGTAACCTCAAACCAATACAATATGGGTTGTCAAAATTGTTCCCCTATAACACAGCCTGGCCATAGACCACGTCTCCCCAATTATGATTAAATAGCTAAAATGGTTTTGCTTAAGTAGTGGTGATTATTTGTTGGTTACTGTTGTGTCATGGCTCCTTGTTTGCACCTATGAGGATACCATATGAAACTGTTTTGGCCTTCACTGTTTGTCAACCTAAACTCAAATTATATGCAAAATTTGCTATGTCCTTTTGTATTGATACCCGGTGCCGCAAGGATATTTTCTCAGTTGACATGCTTCATTTGAAGTTTAAACCCAGGTAGGCTAAATTTGTTTTTCCAGTAAGCATTTGATATTGTGACAATTATGTTGATTTGGCTTTGGATATTTTTCATCCTTATGAGTTGCGGACCTGTTGCTACGAAATTTATTTGGCACTGTTGCTATCTATGTGTGCCCTATATTATCTCTGTTATCACGACTGCACGTGTTATTCGGATACCAGTGATGCTGAGGCAGTGCACATATGTACATGTACATGTGTGTGGATGCAAGCTCCTGGGATCACAGTCCTTGAAAAAAATAAAACTGATATAGAACGGATGCTACATAAATGTACATTTTACATATGAGGGTTAATTATTATATTCAGTTTGTATCGAAGTTAATTTACTTGAACTATGATGAATCCTGACTCAAGTGTTTTACGTTTTTGAATGGAACACTCGGGTCAGACCCGAGCAGTACAGATTTAAAGAATACAGCTTAGGATTTCGAAGACTGGTGAAGCTGGGATTCCGAAGATGCGCACTTTGAAGTTTAAGCCAGTAAAGATTTTTCTTGTATTTAAATTATTACTTCAAATTCCGTTGTATATAAACATCTTGTATTCAAAACTTTGTTTAATAAATAAAAGTATATTTTACTATTTCAACAATGTGTTATTTATTTATTCTATGTTTTCTGCGTTGATTCTATTTGAACTCTGTAAGCTAAATAACGATCTGTCAGTTTGGACGTTTTAAGTTGGTTAAATTACCAATTTGAAGCGGTCAAAATGGTGGGTCGCTACAGTTGGTATCAGAGCTGGTTGCTTAATTGGAACAGATGATAGGGGGTTCTCGCTTCGCGTTTGGTGGCGAACGGGAGACTCTTACCCCTACATCTCCCGACAATGTGGGTTGGTCGAGTCGAGAGGCTGGCCGTAAAAGCAGTTATGAGGTATCTCTGTAAGCCACGGTGGGAGGTTAGCCCACTACCCCTGGCCGTTACAGTTGGTATCAGAGCTTTGGTTTATTCAAAGCTTAGCTTATCGAGTTTAACTGAGTAGGATCGACACAAGAAAAGTGAATTTTGAAAATAAAAAGGTTTCGAATTATGAATTTTGAAAATGAAAATGATTTTAAAATAGATTTTGAAGAAGAAAAATATATTTTGGAAAAAATTATTTTTGAGACTATCATTTTGAAAATAATACAGCGGAAAAAGTATTTTGAGATTTAAAATTTTGTTCGGAATTCCCAGTTTTCAGAAGTCTTCGAATCCAGGTTTGCTGGAATTATTCTTCGATAAGATTCCCTTAGAATTGAATCTCGAATCCACCATCGAATGGTTTCCAAGGAAGATAAGTATAAGAGAATCAACAAATCGAATTCTCTAATCGTGTATTTAGCAATTAAAGACGACTAAAATTCATTGAAGATGAGAATTCCGGTAGAAACGAAATGAAAGAGGAAATCGGAAATCATTTCAGAAATGAAACGTTGAGTTTTATTTTGAATTTGGAATATAACTTAATAAAGTTGAAAAGGGTATAATTGTGATCCGATTATGTCAAAAGTTATGGGCAAGGTAATTTATAATTGGTTTCGAACCAATAAAGTAAAATCGCATATATGAATTCGGTAGTAAGTTATAAATTTGTTAATTAATTTGCAAGAAGGGAATGATAAACGAGACTTATAAATAAATTGAATCGTAAATGTGGCAAAGCGAAGTGTGAATGAAGATTTTATTTATGCGATTGAATGAAATATAAACTGATCGGATGTGACGAGTCCAGATTCGTATTAAAAGAAATAATGTTCACATTTTAGAGGTGAATAGCGTTTGAAAGTGAATAGGTTGCAAACGGAATTGGAAATAGGGGGAAATGAAGTTGACTGGTAGAGTGAGATTATTCTGAAGTTCAGAATAGAAATCAAATGAGATTTCTCCGAAGTTCGGAATATATTGTGGGAAAAGAGATTATTCAAAAGGAAGTTATTCATGGGAGTCAATTATGCGAATTGTAGGAAAATATTATTTATTTTCTGTTTTAATCAAAACTTAATATATTATTAATAAATTGTTTATGTAGCTAGATTTATGAATAAAATGTATTTTAAGATTAAATATTTCGTAGGCGTGTATTATTGTAAAAGAAGTAAATTCTTAGTTTAAATTCGAAAGTTACGAGGGTAAATGATTGTCGGTATTCAAATTTATGAACGTTATCTGTTCCAAGGCTAATAGTGTCGTTCAGTTAAGGTCTGAGAGATAATTATACCCCAATTCGACTGAATTCAGGGTTGACTAAGAAATTGTTAAGGTTCAATATTAAGAGCTGGTTAGGTAAAGTAAGCAAATGAGTGTCAGCAGTTAAGTGAAACTAGCAGTGTTTTATTTAATATCTGTTTTAGCAACGAATGTAGAAATGTTCCCCTTAAGAATAGAGTATATTTCCTATGTAAAATAGAGATTTACCAATATATGGAAATGTCTTTCCAGTGGTAATAAGAAATTTTGTAATTATAGAAAGAAAAAAAATTGAAATGTTTTTCAAAAAAATCGTGGGAGGCTAACGGATTTTGATAAATCGAATGGCAAGAGCTGAAGAACAAAATGCCGCACGTCGAAAACAAAGGACGGAAGAACGTACGAAAAGTGGATTTGTAAGCTGAATTCGAGAATTTTAAAGGAAACGATTGGGTAAGAAATTAAGAATAAAGTTAAGAAATTTAGAAACTGACCGAAGATTAGTTAAGTTGAGTGACTTTCTGAGTGTTGATCTGATGTTGGTTTCGGCGTTCAGGGTTGATACTTAAGTAGCTGTTCACTTGCTAATTTACAGTCAAAGGATGTGAATGTGAAAGAGTGATAAGGCATGAACTAGAATTTGTTATCAGAATGAAAATCCCGAGGAGGTGAGAGCTTAAATATTTGAATTAAGCAATGAATTTAATTATTGGAGAATTGGAAGAAGATCAGTTTATAGCAATGGATTCATAAATCCGAATTTGAGAAATCTGGATTGATCAAGAGATCGAAACTAAAATTTGAAATTTGAATGGAATTTTAAGGATATTCGAATCTGGATACGGGATATAGAAATTTCCGAAACTTATATGAAAGTATATAAGAATATAGTGAATTCGAAAATCATTTGAAAGGTAATGAATTGAGATGAAGCTTATATAGCAGAATTTATATAAGAATGAGGTGTTTGCAAACATGTTTTGAAAAGAAAATATTATGTAAGTTGACATAACTATGATTTATGAGAAATATGAAATAAAGTACTATATATACGTAGTAGTATATGTTTTAAAAATCAAGATAAGGAAAGTACCTGCCTTCTCTATGAACTTCGAGCTTAGTTGAGATATGCTGCTGGTGGTAGTAGGTTGTCCGGACATAAAACTCATGAGTTGCCATTGAGCACGACTGCTAGAGTAATTCACAGGGCTGCAGATAGCCTACGGCGGTTGGATGTTTCCTGAGGGAATCAGGCGTAACCATCGTGATCGCTGCAATCTAGAGTCGTCGAAATTCGACCGTATAGCGAAATTCGCAGGGCTGCAGATAGCCTACGGCAGGCAGATGTTTCTTGGGGGAACCAAGCATAACCATTGTGACTACTGCGATCTACAGTCGAATGATAAGGGCGTAATCCGCAGAGTTGTGAAGGCTTACGGGTATGGATGTTTCCTGAGGGAATCAGGCGTAACCATTGTGTACCTGCGGTCCCCATGGCATATCTACAAGTGAAAGAGATGTAACCATTAGAGTTACTAAAGGTAGAATGGTGCCATGTGATGTTAAGATATCTTAGTAATGTGGAGCCACCTGTTTGATGCAGCAATGTCTTGATGATTGAGTTTGTCTTCGTGACTAGATTTGTCTCCGTGACATGAATTGTCCTTGTGACTTGATTGGTCCTCATGACTTGGTTATCTTCATGATTCGATGATTTGTTTTGTGACCCTGAGATAGAGCAGTCAATGCTCAATGACCTCAGTTTTTCTTTTGATTTTAAAATATCGTCCGTTAATCTGTCCATGACGAAATTCGTAGGGAAGTGATTTCCTACGGATACGGATGTTTTTTGGGGGATCCAGACGAAACCATTGTGTATCTGCGATTCATGAACAATCAACATATCAACATCACATTGGTACTTTCCATATCTGTTTTTAAAAGAAAATTTTGAAATATTTTTCACTGGGAGTTGAAACAAGGATATTTAGTACTTGGAGATTTTAGTCGTGCGCCTATCCAGCGTATGCCTAACATCTGTGAGAACGACAATAAACTTGTCAGACTTCGAGTTATCAAATATTTTCAAAATCAATAAATTGAAATTAAAATATACGTAAATAAAAAAAGGGAATTTTGGAGTATTTTCATGTCCATAGTTTTGAGATAATAATACCAATATTTTTTGTATAAAAATATTAAATGATTCCGGATTTTGCAGGATTACAAGTCTATAATTTATGACTTGAAAAAGAGATGTTATTTACACTCTACAATGAGTGTTGGGAAAAATTAATAGATTGAATGTAAGGAGAATTGGTTGAGGATTGCTAAACCAGATCCATTACAGTTGCAACGATGGATAAGTAACATTGACAGATAATGTTTATAATAAAATTTGGAATCGTTTGAGATGTATAAATCCAATTTATGCAGAAATTGGGATTTAAAACGAAATTGGTTTTGAAAGGAAATTATATGATTTTGAATTTGTTAGAGATTAGATAAAATGAGAATTAGGAGATATATCAGAATAAATTGAGATAGAAATTGGTTTGAGGAAATTGAATATAGTTTAAAAAGCAGAAAAATAAATAATATCCGATTTAGAAAATTTATTTTCCAAGTAAATTGAATGTGATGGATAAACAAGAGGGTCGATGACTTAAATATCGATAATTAAAATAGTTGTGGAAAAATTTCACATAAATTTGAAAACGTGAAGTATGCATCGGTATAACTGAAACGAACTCTCCTTTTCGAGAATGAAAACTTTTAAAGGGGGGGGAAGAATGTAACATCCTAGAAATGTCGACAACTGGAATGAGAAATTTATTAAAGGTTTGATTTCAGACAATCAATTTTTATATTGATTTTGGGGTTAGAAATTTAAAATCGAATATATGGTATTGGAGTATGAATTGAATATTAAATTCAGAATGGTCGGTTATAAATAGAATATTTCTTGTCAGATATTTGAATTGAATTTGGGATTCGACTAGAAAATAAAAATAATTGAATTTAAAATAGACGTTATTAACGTTGAAGATTTTCTTGGAATACAGGGGAAATGGGCCGAGATATGTGTACTTGGGATTTGAAATTTACGTTTTAAAATTGGAATCGAACGAAGTTGTTATTGGACAAACAAAATAAAAAAATCGATGAACCGATGAATGATTTGAAATTTTAAAATATGTCATATACAACATAGAGTCGATTTACAATCAGAATAAATTTATTATATTCAGAACACGAAGATATGACGACACGTGTAATTTTCGTCACATTCAGAGATTTCGTTGACGATACAAATATGGAGTGTTCAACAGTAGATCACAGTAAAACTTAATATTTAAAATTTTATATCATTGACCTACCCAAATACAACCGATCCTAATACATTACCTACACCAGATAAAACGCGCGACCTACCCACTGTTATACGCAGACTACCCTAAACCCTATTGATTTCACTTTGATCTTATCTTCAATTTCTCTGCTATAAAAATCTATGGCCAAAGCCTAAATCGCAAGCAGGAACGTTCTCACTTTTTCATTTTAATGGCGAAAATCAGTTCTTCCCACTGTTAATTTTACCCTCTACCACCATCGGCTTCTTCCTCCCTAAAATCAGAATCTCCCCTTACCAAATCAAAGTGAATTAATGGTAGCCACTTAAATTAACTCCCCTGTTCTTCCTGACAACGTCGTCATTTGTGCTTTTCCCCAATTCAGTTTCGCCACCACCGATCAGAGG
>JASFAX010003976.1:0-40823 GCA_030737875.1 Allium sativum
CGAAAAATTAAACGAAGCCCGACCAACCTTTGCTCCAATTCGAAGGAATGTTTAAAATCCAGCTCAACCTCAACATGAGGCTCCCCATGTAGGGGGAAGACGAGAGCATTCGAGAAAGCTATAGTCTAACTTCATTGCCATCCGACTCCGAATCTCAAAGCTTGGATGGGAGACCAAGGACTAACATGAGCTGGACACGAATAAATCATTTTCTATCAAACTCTAACTCACAGCTCGATGAGGGAGTATGAATTCAGAGAATACGTGGATTTGATGACCACCGTTTAGTAAAATCCCCATGGATGGGGAGTACAAGATAAGAGCTTCGAACATCATCATCTGACTATCTGCCAGCTTTTGGCACATTTACGATTATCTGAGCTTCACAATAACCCAGACTATAAGCAGAAGAATGGCTCCTCAAGAACAACCTGCATACATCCATGTAGCGGATGACCATCCAGAATTAAAAAAACAAAAGCCTGATTGTCTGCTATTACATATGCGCAACCAAGAAGCCAGAAACCGGCTTCCACCCAATTTAAGACTTCATACCGGGGGCACTAGCGCTAAATTAGGTAATTAGCGACAACTTCTCAAAGATGAGGGCCAAATTGGCAACATTAATTGATGCTTCAACAGAGATCAGGCGAGACCCTGCATGCATTCCTTGAAAGAATCACCACCGCAATGGCATCGGTAAATCGACCTGGACCATATATAGCGTTGATTACTGTAGTATCCGGTATTCTGGATATCTCAAACTTCAAAATTTCTTTGCATCGAGACCCACCAAGAGGACTTGGCGGATTCACCTCTGAAACAAACCTCGGTATCTCTTTACCATGAGATTCCCCTAGAAACGTTGGAAAATCCTATCCTGAGACAGACAGATTCATGCAATAAGTGTGTGCTAATGTTGAAATGGATGATCTCAATGTCTTCACGACAGAATGGAGCACCATCTGACTCTTGAAATAATAACGGAAAAAGAAAAGCCCCAGGAAAGACTAACAGGAATTTAAAATTCTGGAAATGACCAATGTCATTAATCGGGCCCGCGATCTTGATTGTCAAGCTTAATGGAACCAAGCATGGGAGATAGACTCAACAAGACTATGGTGGCTATTTCGGATTATGCCAAAGCGTGAACGAAGGAGCTCGAATAACTCACTAACGACGTTCGCTCGCTTGCAAGATTGACGAGCTTACTCAACTCTGCAGCTGATGTGAGGAGAGTATCTAAGTTTGCTGATATACTCAATAAGGCGATCACTGCTTTCTGGCTAAACAGATGGGTTGACCCCAACGTGAACGTGATTCGACCATTCGCATATACAACTCCAACCCTTGATGACTTGGGAATGTGCACATAACGACACAGGGTGACTAAGATTGTTGAACCTACATATCTAACCCGATGCGGCAGAAAAAAGTATAAAGGCTAAAAGATTGGATGTCCGATTGACCTATCATAACCCCCAACAATGCTGGGGGCATAAGCACTGACTTCGCTCGTCCTCCACTAATGCTAGGAACATCAACTTCAACCGACAAATTGACTTTAAACATGACCCTGACTCAATGCATGATTCAGAACATATACATTATATCTTTAGAATATGACATGATTCATCCCGACCATCCAAGTGAGCGAAATTACGGATCAAGCAAGAATTCAAAGACTTGATCTGCAACTGCATCAAATGGAGAGTATGATGAACTCCTCTGCTGCCTTACAATTGTGATAATCCTACCAGCTATTGGCTTGCATGTTTTCAACAACATCTCGTACTGACTCGTATGTGATCACGGGACTATAAAACAATCTGAAGTGATCATGGCTTTCGGATGCACTATTATTACGATTAGATGCAATCATGGAGTCCTAGATTACTATCCTGATATCGAGATAGTCCAAATCCAAGCAAAAATGACAAATTCATATGCCGACTCTGATGCACTCTATCCGAACGGTCTAGATGCTAGCTCAAGATACGAAGATTCTGACACCATACTATGACTTGGACGGCTATTGTATACATTGACTTATACATTAAAGAAATCTTAGCTTAGTAATGCACTTGACTTGTTTAGGAAGATGGCGTCGTTTGGCATCAACTTTTACATGTACGATCTCACACGGGAGCCAAACATACCACATGACCTATGATGAAGGAATTCTACCTCTTGATTCGACGAAGTCTAAACGATTACTTGATCATCTTGACCACTCTAGCCATGAAATTTGGCCCGATAAGCATCAACGGAAGCAATGCGGCATATGACAAGCCATTTATACAGAAAAAGATTCATCTCGACTTATTCAAAGCACATCTTATTTGCAACAAGATGTACTTTGGGGGGCAAAATGTTAGCCTGCTTTGTGACCAGACTATCCAAAGCCGAAGAACTCTATCAGGAAGGCCACTCAGGGCTTGAGTATGAACTGCCAGAGATCGACATCTGCTTGGACGAAGTAACGAAGGATGGGAAAACTCGTATTTCTGTGCACATAAGCTTCGGGTTGGATTCCACCATTTCGGATCAAGCTAAAGAGAATATTTCTGACCAACCAAACCGGATCGGGTAAACCGGATCGGGTCATCCGGATCGGGTAAACCGGATCGAGTCATCCGAATCGGGTTATCCGGATCGGGCCAACCGGATCGGGTCTCTACCCCTAACCGAATTCTGGGCAGTTAAAGACCATTTCCCCATATTCTCCGCTACGTCTGAGATTTACTCTAAAGCTGCCACGTGGCCACTCAACCCTAACCGAATTTCTACCTATAAATACACATGCAACACATCACTGAAGGGGACTTTTTGGGCCTCAAGGAAGCTCTATCTATTTCAGCAATGGCTACCAACGAAGAACCTTCATCCTCTTTAATAAAATCAATGAATTCGGAGAGTATTATTCATTGTAATTGAGTGCTTAAGCGTCAATACTCATTGTATTTGTAATTTCTGAATTAATTGAGAAGCTATGAAGTGGATGTAGGCTTGTTAACGCCGAACCATTATAAATTCCGTGTTTTGATTGATTTTTCTTGCTTTTTGTTCACGATTCCTCATTATTCTCTACAAAACATTATCAATTGGGTGTTAGGACAATTTTTTGTCTAACAGTGAGAATTAAGGGAAATGGGTTGCACCATTACGTTTGTCTCGGAATTCTGCTTGAGATAGAGTCCGAGTTTGTGTGAATTGGACTTCGTATGAAGAAGTTACGGCCTTCAGAAGTTTCAGAATTTAAATAAACAGTTCAGAAATTCAAATTCAAAACAGGGGAGCAGGCTAGGCGGGAAATCTCCCGCCCAAGGTCCAGGTCGACCAGGGGGTCGACCTGGTGTTCGACCTACCCATACAGGTCGACTAGTGGGTCGACCTGGGGGTCGACCTACCCCCCCGGGCAGATCTGAAAGATGACGCTGTTCTGACTTGTTGCTGAGTCATTAGGGCTGAGGTATTATTCTATCGTGACTGGATGGTTTGATTGATTCTAGGTTAATCGGATGGCTCTTAATCAATCAAAATTCTATATAAGCAACCTAAATCTTAACCTAAAATCAAACTAATTCATATCAAGAGCCGCCATGCTGTCAATGGAGAACCTAGAGTAGCCGCCATCTCTTTCAACTCAAGAACAAGATTAAAGCAAGAATCAAAATCAAATCTAAATCTAAATAACGATTAGTCTACATCAAAGGCGAGCAATTAAGTTTCAGAATACAGATTCCAGAAATACAAGACTATTCTTTTGTTTGTGAGTATAATATCTTTCACAAATTAATTAATTAATTTAATTATGATAACTTATAATTGGGATTATGAGAATATGATTTTGAATCATGTGATGTTGAATTATATGCAAGTTTGTGATGTTGGATTACATGTTCTTATATGAATTATATGCAAGTTTGTGATGTTGGATTACATGTTCTTATATATGCAAGTTTGTGATGTTGGACTATATATTCTTATATGAATTATATGCAAGTTTGGGATGTTAAAACATATATGAATCTTATGCAAGTTTGGGATATTAAGACATATGTGAATCATATGCAAGATGGGATGTTAAAACATATGTGAATCATGTAAATACACATGCTAGTTTATATGCAAACATGTGACATTAATCTTAATGTTTAGATCCATATGCAAGTTCACATCTTTATGTTTAGATCCATATGCAAGTTCACATCTTTATGTTTAGATCCATGTGCAAGTTCACACCTTTATGTTTAGATCTATATTTAGATCCATGGCAGTACATAGCTATGCAAATTTCCTATGCTAGTTTGGTATGAGAATCATATGCTAGTTTGTTCATATGCAAGTTATAGGAAAGCCATACACATATATGCAAGTTATTAGCTATGTAAACTTATGTCATGATTCTTAGATCTATTTTATGTGTTATGCAAGTTGTGACGTTGTTCTTCCTTTTATAAGTTAGACTATTGCGAGTCTAACATATGTCATATAAAAATGTATGAATAGCGTGGGGACGATGGGAAAATATTAAAAATGCATAATTGTGAATTAGCCTAAAATGGCCTTAAAAGGCCATATTATCAATTTGAGACAGTAATAGGTAAAATTTGTATACCTGTAATTTGTGGACATAATTTAGGTGACAATTATGGACATAAATGAATTTGGTATTTATTGACAAATTTGAATAGGGATATTAATCCAATTTGGGGATAAATAAAGATGTGTAATAATTAACCACCTAAGACACGAGGTTAAACTCGTTTATGGTGTAAGACTGCCCGCACCCGCCTGGCAAATCCAGCAACCACAAATGGTAGTCTAATGTGAGAGGTCAAAGGCATGAACTAAATGCGTAACAATTGTAAAGACATGAGGTTAGGCTCGTTTGCGTTATAAGACTGACCGGACTCGCCCGACAAATCCAGCAACCGCGAATGTCAGTCTAATGTGGGAGGTCTTTACAATGTTATGGTTATAATGAATTAAGTAACACTTAACCAGATAAACATGTGGTGGGACATAGGGGTTAAGTGAGTCCCTTGGGTGGCTTATGAAATACGATTAGAAACGCTTAACCAAGTTGAAACATGTAAGAAGACATGAATAAGAATGGGGTTAAGTGGGAAATTTTAGTGGGGACCAAGCATAAGTGGAAAGCTTGTGTGGGGACCCTTTTCAAACCAGTAATCCATTAAGTATCTTTGTGAGCTCGACCCAAGTCGAGGACGGGACACGCTTACTGGGTTTGATTGTAAGAGGTAAAAATGGGTTAGCGGTGGCAACGCAAGTCCAACGGGGTCATGTGCGTGCGTGGGCCCAGGCTGATAGTTAAGACATTATTACATCGTGTAGATATAAGCCGTGCATCTTTGTGGTATTGGGTTGCCACTTTGGGGAGTGATACACCCCACTAGGGGACCAGCACGGGTATCTATGAGTTAGGGGGCCGATCGCATAGGGGTAGTGGGTACAACTAGTGGAGATAGGGGCAGGTGGCACCTACGAAGGTAACTAGGGGTACACGAAACTACCATTATCATTGTTATGTTCTGTAGGCGGGATCAACTTTTAGGGTGACTAGTAATGGTGCGGTGTAATTAACATTGGTACAGTGTAGTAATTATCCTATAGTGATTAAGAACGAGATTAACGCCAGAATATTCCTCCTATTTGGTTTGTCATGCCCACTTGTTTCACAGTCATACCTTGTTCTACCAGTTTATGCCTTATCCTAGTTACTTTAATAATTATATTGTTAATACTCGCCAGACTTTATGTCTGACCACCTTTGTTTTCGCCTCTTTTCTTCCTTTTCTCCCCCCGGGTTCTCAAGGTGGGACTAGTACTAGTGGAGCTTGATCTTGGATCTCTTTCTCTCTCTTTTGGAAGTGCTTGGATTGCTGAAAGTAAAGTTCAGCTCATCTCTTTTATAGCTACTTGTGTTAGGGTTTATGATTTTTTTTTACTTTATGTATTCAGAAAACAAATTTGTCAAGATGGATATTAAGTGTACTTGGTTTATGAAGTTATTGTAATCAAACTATTTCTCCACTGCAATAAAAGTTGTTTTAAATCTTTCAAGTACCATTATTTGTATCTGTCTTGTTATATTCTGTTCTATACACTAAATATGCTCCATGGAAGTTAATGCATTCCCCTTGTGAGTGACATTAATGGACGTGGGGTGTCACATATGGTATCAGAGCTGAAGGTTACCAGAATAGATATGAGATTTTGAAAACCTAATTTTCAAAAGCATTTTATAAAGAAATACTTTCAAGAATATGTTTTAAGGAAAGTATTTTCAAGAGAAAAGTTTGTTTTAAAAACATAACCCCCAAGAGCCATATATCTTTCCTTCGATTCTCCGCTTTGAATCTCTTCCTTTTTCTTTTTCAGCATGTCTGGGGAACCTGAGATACCCGAGGGCATACCGATACTAGGCTGGTTTAGAAGGTATCTGGATGCTAGGACCAATGCCGCAGGCCCAACAAATGTTCCTCCTCCCCTAGCTTCAGTTGCTCCTCCTCCTCCCCCGCCTTGCGTTGATACTTTTTCAAATATATGCAAAGATTTTAGGGTGATGGGCGGGAAACCTTTTCACGGATCATAGACATTTGTTGAAACCCGAAATTGGCTTAAGGAGGTGGAAGATCTATTTGGTATTTTCGAGGTAGAAGATGGAAGGAAGGTCCAATTGACTGCTTGGTTAATGAAGGACGAAGCCTCTTTTTGGTGGGAGGTCATGAATGGAGAGCATCCAGTGGAGACATGGGTGGATTTCAGGCGTAGGTTCGAGATGAAATTTCTCTTACGAGCAGAAGAGAACTTATATATGGAAAAATTCTTAGCGTTGAAGCAAGGAAATTTGTCAGTAAAGGAGTACATCAACAAATTCAATCAATTGGCGAGATTTGGCATAGACTTGGTGAACACACCTGAGAAGAAGGCTTTGAGGTTCGTTAAAGGCTTGAATGAGCCGCTACATGGGTTGGCTATGACCCACATTCTGATGGGGGCTACCTTTGAGAGATTGGTTGACATGGAGCTTATGCATGAAGAAGAGAAGGGTGCTAATGCTAATAAGGCATCGGATAAGAAAGGGGATCAAAAGAAATCACAGCAGCAGAACAAGAAAGGTGGTAAGGATAACAATAGCAAGGGAAAGAAAAGGTTCTTTAATTGTGGGACACCAGGCCATCTGAGAAAGGATTGGAAAAAGAAGAAGACTGGCTGCTTCCACTGTGGAGAGGCAGGACATTTAGTTAAAGACTGCCCGAGGAAACAGGGGTAAGGGCAAAGGACAGGGTCCACTTCTGGAGGGCAGATTCAGGCTCTCATGGCACCAGGACAGGAGAGAGGTAGAAACATTTCCTTTGAAAGTTTAGTTTTTCTATTTGATCATCCTGTTCGTACTTTGTTTGACTCTGGCGCGTCATACTCATTTGTGTCTACTTCGTTAGTTGAAACACTGCACCTAAATACTAGTCTAGTTACGGATCCCATAGTTGTCTCAAATCCTATTGGTGGGTTGGCTCATCTTTCTATGATTTATCGGGATTTGAGAGTGTCTATCTTGGATGTTGGGTTTGAATGCAACGCCTTCGATCTTGGCTTCATGGGCTACGGCTTGATTCTAGGCATGGATTGGCTCGCTGTATATGGTGCCATCCTAGATTATGAAAGAAGGGTAGTTAGATTGTTGACTCGTTGTGGAAAGACCCTCGATATTTCTTGTGACCCTAGAGGTCTGGTAATGCTTAACTACCTAGAATCCCTTGATGCATCCAATGATGATTTGGAATCTGTTCGTGTGGTCCATGAATATAGTGACGTCTTTGATGAGGTTCGAGGTTTACCCTCGAGGCGTGAGATAGACTTTCGAATATACTTAGTAGATAATGCAAAGCTAGTTGCATTACCAGTGCGCCACATGGCTTCGAGAGAGAGAAGAGAACTCAGTAAGCAAGTGAAAGAGTTGCTTGAGAAGGGGTTCATAAGAAGAAGTATTTCGGAGTGGGGTGCTCTAGTCGTTTTTGCTACCAAAGCTGATGGTTCACTTAGATAATGTGTGGACTATAGAGAGCTGAATAAGCTAACAAAAAAGAACAGACACCCATTGCCTAGGATAGACGATTTATTCGATCAGTTGGAGGATGCTTCGATTTTCTCACAACTGGATTTGGCTACAGGGTTTCATCAGCTAAGGGTGGCTAAAGATAACATAGATAAGACTACATTTAGAACTCCTGACGGTTTCTTCGAGTGGCTCGTCATGCCTTTTGGTTTGACGAATGCACCCGCATACTTTGTTGACTTAATGAGTAGGGTGTTTAGGGAGTTTCTAAACAAGTTTGTGGTAGTCTTTTTGGATGATATCCTGATTTTCTCTAAAAATGAAGAAGAGCATGCCCTACATCTTAGGGAAGTCTTAGAGACCCTACGAGCGCATCAACTTAAAGCTAAGTTTTCCAAGTTCCATTTTCTGGAGAAAAGAAGTGAGGTTCTTAGGGCACGTGGTCTCTAAGGGAGGGATAGCTGTGGATCCCGCAAAGGTGGTGGCAATCCAAGATTGGAAAATTCCTAGGAGCGCAACAGAAGTAAGAAGCTTTTTAGGGCTGGCTGGTTATTATAGGAAGTTCATTAAGGACTTCGCGAAGATATCAGCCCCACTCACTAGGTTAATGAAGAAAAATTTGACTTTTGCTTGGGACATCGACTGTGACAATGCTTTCCAACGTCTAAAGAGGGCTTTGACGACAGCTCTAGTTTTAGTTTTGCCAGACGGGAATAAGCCTTTCACAGTATATACCAATGCTTGCGGGACAGGGACTGGCGCTGTTTTAATGCAAGAGGGAAAGGTGATATGCTATGGTGGAAGGCAGTTGAAAGCCCACGAGAAAAATTACCCTGCCCACGACTTAGAGTTGGCTTCCATAGTCTTTGCGCTTAAGTCATGGCATCATTATTTGCTTGGCGAGAGGTTTGAGTTGTATACAGAGCATAAGTCGCTAAAGTACTTATTCTCTCAGAAGGACCTAAACTTGAAGCAGCAGAGGTGGATGGAGTTTTTGGCATTCTACGATTTTGAGATCGCATATACCCCTGGTAAGGGTAACGTTGTAGCCAACACCTTAAGTAGAAAGAAGTTGGCTCTAAGTCCCTTGTTCGTAGAGCGACAAAGTTTGGAGTATATATCTGCCTTTGACTTCAGACCCTCCGTCGATTATGTACCCGGATTGTTGGCATCGTTAGAGGTGCAACCTACACTTTTGGTTCGGATTGGAGAGGCACAGCGGGATGACCCACAGTTGGTTGAGATAGTAGGTAAGCTTATAGGAGGGGAGTCTTCGGGTCATCTTAACAGATATGCTATAGATGAGAGAGGCTGGCTGCGTAGAGATGGGAGAATTTGCATGCCACAAGACGAGAGTTTGAAGAAGGCAATTCTTGAAGACTCACATCGCTCTAAGATGACCATACATCCTGGTAGTGACAAGATGTATAAGGATATGAAGCGAGTTTTCTTTTGGGCAGGAATGAAGAAGGACGTGGCTAAGTTCATTTCTATATGCTTAGTGTGCCAGCAAGTAAAGGCGGAGCAAAAGAAGCCCGGAGGTTTGCTCCACCCTCTAGAGATTCCGCTGTGGAAATGGGAAAGTGTTTCCATGGATTTTGTAGATGGGTTACCAAGATCAAGGAAGGATAATACGAGGATTTGGGTAATTGTGGGAAGACTTACCAAAAGTGCCCACTTTATTCCCGTTAAAAATAGGAGGACTGCCGCATGGTTAGCACCTGTTTACCTTCGATAAATAGTTCGTCTACATGGCATATCCTCTAGCATTGTGAGCGATGGAGATCCCATTTTCACAAGCGAATTTTGGAAAAGCTTACAAGAGGCGGTTGGAACACAATTATGCTTAAGTACCACTTATCACCCTTAGACGGATGGCTAGACCGAGAGAGTAAATTGGATTCTAGAAGATCTTCTGAGGCTATGCATCCTAGACTTTGGAGGAACATGGGAAGAACATCTTCCATTAGTGGAGTTCGCCTATAATAACAGCTTTCAGCCAGCATTGGCATGGCGCCTTTTGACGCTCTTTATAGACGACCATGCCGATCACCTACTTATTGGTGGGAATCCATGGACAAGGTTTTGCTTGGACCCGACATGATTAGGGAGACTTCGGAGAAGGTAGAGCTGATTCGATGGCGAATGAAGACGGCGCAGGACCGACAGAAATCATATGCTGATAAGAGACGAACTGATCTTGAGTTCGAGGTTGGGGACATGGTTTTTATTAAGGTGTCACCATTGAGAAACGTAGTCCATTTTGGCTCAGTAGGGAAGTTGGCACCGAGGTTCGTAGGACCCTTTCCAATTACAGAGAGGACTGGGCAGATGGCATACAGAGTAAAGTTACCAGAGAAGCTCAGTGGAGTTCATGACGTGTTTCACGTTTCGCATTTGCGTAAGTGTTTACATGATATAGCGGAAGTGGTGGAGCCGAGCACGCTCGAAGAAGTGGAAGTAGAGCGCAATGCCACGGTTAGACGAGCTCCTACACGCATTCTCGGATCGGAGGTCAAAAAGCTATACAACAAAGAGGTCAAGTTGGTCAAAGTGCAATGGGGAGATGATCAAAGAGATGCGACTTGGGAGACGGAAGATAAGATGCGTACGCTGTACCCTTTCCTTTTTGAGGGTATGTTTTTTTAACTTCTCCTTTTTCTACCGCTTCGTTGGTACTTGTCTTATCATTTTGTATTATCTTTGCGATGACACCTTCGATCTTTAGTTAGGAAAAACCCTATGGTTGCAAACATGTGTTTGAGACATGTTATGTTTGGTGGATGCAAGTGGATGCAAGTGGTTGCTAGTGGTTGCTCGTGGATGCATGTACACACACATTAGGCACTAGATCGGCTCAATCACCTTCATATTGCATATAAATGTGAGTGCATATTTAAATTAATGGATGTATAATGGTTGTGTTATCATATGGATGTTGCATTTTGATGAATGGTTGTGCACACATGTAGAAATAATATGTATCGATAGGATTCTTTCGCATACATAATGGACGCATGGCACTATCATGATTTTCATTAAGGAAGTCAACTGAATCAGTAGACCACCTGATTTTGCATTAGACAAGGAACATATACACACATTTCTTTTGCATATGTTCATACGGCATTAGAAATCTTGTAAGGACGGTGGGTGCCTGTGTTTGATGGTTGAGTAGATGGATGATTGGATGGTAGGATATACATTCTCCTTAACTCGGAGATTTCGGGAGCGAAAACCTTTAAGGAGGGGAGAATGTAACACCCCATGATTTTAAATATTAAAATTAAAGAATATTTAAATTTAAATGTAATAATTAAGGAAAACGGGTTGCGCCATTGTGTTCGCCTCGGAATTCTGCTTGAGATAGAGTCTGAGTTTGTGTGAATTGGACTTCGTATGAAGAAGTTATGGCCTTTAGAAGTTTCAGAACTTAAATAAACAGTTCAGAAATTCAAATTCAAAACAGGGGAGCAAGCTGGCCGGGAAATCTCCCGCCCAAGGGCCAGGTCGACCTAGGGGTCGACCTACCCATACAGGTGGACCAGGGGGTCGACCAGGGGGTCAACCTGCCCCCCCCCCCGGGAAGATCTGAAAGATGACGCTGTTCTGACCTATTGCTGAGTCATTAGGGCTGAGGTGTTATTCTATGTTAACTGGATGGTCTTGATTGATTCTAGGTTAATCGGGCGGCTCTTATTCAATCAAAATTCTATATAAGCAACCTAAATCTTAACCTAAAATCATACTAATTCATACCAAGAGCCGCCATGCGGTCAATGGAGAACCTAGAGTAGCCGCCATCTCTTTTAACTCAAGAACAAGATTAAAGCAAGAATCAAAATTAAATCTAAATCTAAATAACGATTAGTCTGCATCAAAGGCGAGCAATTAAGTTTCAGAATACAGATTCCAGAAAGACAAGACTATTCTTTTGTTTGTGAGTATAATATCTTTCACAAATTAATTAATTAATTTAACTGTGATAAGTTATAATTGGGATTATGAGAATATGATTTTGAATCATGTGATGTTGAATTATATGCAAGTTTGTGATGTTGGATTATATGTTCTTATACGAATTATATGCAAGTTTGCGATGTTGGATTACATGTTCTTATATATGCAAGTTTGTGATGTTGGACTATATATTCTTATATGAATTATATGCAAGTTTGGGATGTTAAAACATATATGAATCTTATGCAAGTTTGGGATATTAAGACATATGTGAATCTTATGCAAGATGGGATGTTAAAACATATGTGAATCATGTATATACATATGCTAGTTTATATGCAAACATGTGACATTAATCTTTATGTTTAGATCCATATGCAAGTTCACATCTTTATGTTTAGATCCATATGCAAGTTCACACCCTTATGTTTAGATCTATATTTAGATCCATGGCAGTACATAGTTATGAAAATTGCCTATGCTAGTTTGGTATGAGAATCATATGCTAGTTTGTTCATATGCAAGTTATAGGAAAACCATACACATATATGCAAGTTATTGGCTATGTAAACTTATGTCATGATTCTTAGATCTATTTTATGTGTTATGCAAGTTGTGACGTTGTTCTTCCTTTTATAAGTTAGACTATTGCGAGTTTAACATATGTCATATTAAAACGTACGAATAGCGTGGGGACGATAGGAAAATATTAAAAATGCATAATTATGAATTGGCCTAAAATGGCCTTAAAAGGGCATATTATTAATTTGAGACATTAATAGGTATAATTTATATACCTGTAATTTGTGGACATAATTTAGGTGACAATTATGGACATAAATGAATTTGGTATTTATTGACAAATTTGAATAGGGATATTAATCCAATTTGGGGATAAATAAAGATGTGTAATAATTAACCGCCTAAGACACGAGGTTAGACTCGTTTGTGGTGTAAGACTGCCCGGACCCGGTCGACAAATCCAGCAACCACAAACGGTAGTCTAATGTGAGAGGTTAAAGGCATGAACTAAATGCGTAACAATTGTAAAGACACGAGGTTAGGCTCATTTGCGGTATAAGAATGCCCGGACCCGCCCGGCAAATGCAGCAACCGCAAATGTCAGTCTAATATGGGAGGTCTTTATAATGTTACATTTATAATGAATTAAGTAACACTTAACCAGATAAACATGTGGTGGGACATGGGGGTTAAGTTGGTGCCTTGGGTGGCTTATGAAATACGTTTAGAAACACTTAACCAAGTTGAAACATGTAAGAAGACATGAATAAGAATGGGGTTAAGTGGGAAATTCTAGTAGGGACCAAGCATATGTGGAAAGCTTGTGTAGGTACCCTTTTCAAACACGTAACCCATTAAGTATCTTTGTGAGATCGACCCAAGTCGAGGACGGGACACACTTACTGGGTTTGATTGTAAGAGTTCAATACGGGTTAGCGGTGGCAACGCAAGTCCAACGGGGTCATGTGTGTGCGTGGGCCCGGGCTGGTAGGTAAGACGTTGTTGCATCGTGTAGATATAAGCCGTGCATCTTTGTGGTATTGGGTTGCTACTTTGGGGAGTGATACACCCCACTGTGGGACCAGAACAGGTATCTATGAGTTAGGGAGCCGATCGCATGGGGGTAGTGGATACAACTAGTGGAGATAGGGGCATGCGACACCTATGAAGGTAACTAGGGGTACACGAAACTACCATTATCATGGTTATGTTCTGTAGGCGGGATCAACTTTTAGGGTGACTAGTAATGGTGCGGTGTAATTTACATTGGTACAGTGTAGTAATTATCCTATAGTGACTAGGAACGAGATTAACGCCAGAATATCCCTCCTGTTTGCTTTGTCATGCCCACTTGTTTCACAGTCATACCTTGTTCTACCAGTTTATGCCTTATCCTAGTTACTTTAATAATTATATTGTTAAAGTTATTATACTCTCCAGACTTTATGTCTGACCCCCTTTGTTTTCGCCTCTTTTCTTCCTTTTCTCCCCCCTCCAGGTTCTCATGGTGGGACTAGTACTAGTTGAGCTTGATCTTGGATCTCTTTCTCTCTCTTTTGGAAGTGCTTGGATTGCTGAAAGTAAAGTTCAGCTCATCTCTTTTATGGCTACTTGTGTTAGGGTTTATGCTTTTTTTTTTACTTTATGTATTCAGAAAACAAATTTGTCAAGATGGACATTAAGTGTACTTGGTTTATGAAGTTGTTGTAATCAAACTATTTCTCCACTGCAATAAAAGTTGTTTTAAATCTTTCAAGTACCATTATTTGTATCTGTCTTGTTATATTCTGTTCTATACACTAAATACGCTCCGTGGAAGTTAATGCATTTCCCTTGTGATTGACATTAATGGACGTGGGGTGTCACACATTCAAACAATACTATGATTTATATAATAAAAAACATGAACCACTCCAAAATTTGATAATTAATTAAGATATTAATATTACCGTTCAGTTTCTAAACTTCACTGTTATCTAGGTACAAATAAAAACAAATTCCATTATTCCAAACAGGGAGATCCTAATTTTAGCAATTTGAATCATATATAAAATTAAAAAGCACAAAGCTTAGTCTTGATTTCAGTTTGGAGGACAAAAAGGAAGAGAGAGGCATAGGTGCTATATTATTGATGGAGTGTGAAGCTAGCTTCGGTGGAAGAGACAGGAGGAGCAAAGGGTTGATAGCACAACAACATATGCAACGACGCACAAATACAATTGAAACGATTTTTTTATTTAATGATGGAGATAACAGAGAAATGCATGTTTGGTTTTTGTTTTCCTTTTTCTTTTGCTAAAGTGGGTTGCTGTATAAATTTTTAGCTGGATTTTTATTTTTTTTGTTTTCCCTTTCCGGCAGGTTACCCTAGCCCATGGGCTTGTTGGGCTGCCCACTGGGCCACCTCTGAACATCAGCAGAAATATTCCTTTTGTTATGTGTAGTTGTAGACAATATAACCGAGAAACTAAGCTTATTTCTTATATTATAAGAGTTTTTTTTATGAATTTAATACTGCCAATTTTTTTGTTACATGTGCAAAATATTAATTAGAAGTAGAGAGGAAACAAATATTTGACCAATGCATTTTTATGAACAACAGTGGAATGCATAAACTTCTTTTCTACAAATACATCATTTTGTGAACTTCATTATCAGTGATGTCAGGAATCGGATGAAACGATATGAAAATTTCCGTTATAAGTATTTTTATTCATTCATATTTATTTGTTTTTATTTATTTCATGTTTTTAGCTCAAGCAACATCATCAGTCTTCATTCATTTCGCTAACGCCTTCCAATTCCTCAAATGAATTATGCGCCTATTTTACTACCACAATTCAATCCCTCCAACATCATCCCCTCCAACCTAGTAACTATTCATGCTTCTTGGATGAAAAAACAACATTTTTACTTTTAATTATTTGATATTTCATTTACTGTAACGAACAGGTATTTTTGACCCCGAAAATCAACCCAAAAATACCATGTCGAACAACCAAGCATCGAAAACACCAGAATGTTATTAGAAAGAAATTAGAGGGTGAGATAAGAAAGAAAGAAATATTAGAATAGAAGAATAAGAACCAACACAACACAGAGTCTCACAACGCAGAGGAACAAAATATAATACAGAAATAACTTTTATTGAGAACTTGAAATAATAATTACAACATCAGAGTATATCAGTACATCTGGACAGTAATAATAACTTGTCCTCATATAAGACACAACGGAATAATAACAGTATAACATCATACGTCTGAACTCCTTTAGCAGAGTGAGAAAAACTCGCTAAGTTTATAATATTATTCAACTGATTTTAAAGTTAAAATCTTTTCGAAAGAAAAGGATAGTCGTAAGGCCAAATCCACACATAAATACGGATGGTTTTTACCTTACAATAAGTCAAAACATTTTGAAATCAATATATTATTACGATATTATGGTAATGTCTAAATACAAATAAATAGAATCTAGCAGAATGCTTGCATCTCACGCTCCACGTATATAGTATACAACCAAAATCGTGGGCGCTTATTGGGGATTGGATTCCGACTATGACAAGGTATGGAACCACCTGCCGATAGTGTATCTCTAGAGAGGAATACTCTGGGTTCAACAAGAACGTCTTGCAACCCGGCCCACTCATGACCGACCACTCATTTCTCTTGAGTTATCGAATATATTGTCACCTATGGTTGCTAGCAACATAACCGTTCCTGGGAGATACAGAAGCGAAAATATGTAACAAATATGAATATTCTCTAGATGGTGACAATACACCCTAATGGGAGCGACCCACATAGCCATGCTACCTACCCGATTTTTGTCATTTCCCAGTTGATGAGGCTTAAGGTTATAATAAACTTTTGGAACATATGACCACTATTCGCTTTTGAACCCACATCGTCCATACATGTCATCCAGGAACAGGATGAACCGAAGGCACCCTCCTACCGCATCCTTGGAATCACCCTATAGATTGGTAGCGAGTAGTCCTTGCAATCCGTAGATTTCAACCACGACAAAATCACAGTATATCTCTAGGGATCAGTTAGAGATTGTAAGTAACTCTTCCATTTTATGACGATCTACGGTCTTCAGTTGCTCCATCTCGATCAACATCTTCAACGTATTCGTATTTATTGGTCGGAATGGTTTTCGAATATAAATTTGATCCCGGTCTTTCCGTACCAATAGCGCATTGGGCATGATTTTGACAGTCGGTTATTTAACTATCAAAATAAACAACCATAAAAATATAATATATACATTTGTTCATTACACAACATCATTTGGCCATTATACATCAGTGGTAATACCAAAGATAATATATTAGTTTCTAATATATAAATATTCTCAGAACGTTTTACTCAAATACTTAAAATAAATACCTTAAATTTATCTCCAATTTCCCGTTAACTACTATTTAAAACATTCTGCAACATTAATTATTACCTATACTTAGAAAATCGATTCAATTTATCATCGTAACCAATTATTACAAAATTCCCTTTTTGTTTCGTTAATTAAACAAGATAATCATCACTTCCCTTCCATAATAATCCCATTTTAAATCTCATTTCGTTACTTTGAAATTATCATTATATTTACACAAATCTCCCTTTATTTCCTTTACTATGAAAATATCATTTCATATACTCAAGCCCCCTTTTCCTTCCACTAATTTGGAAATGTCCATATACATATCTTCAAATTCTTTTATTTCTTATACTTTGGAATCTCATTACCTACCCTCAAATCTTTCAAAATGACGTTGCATTATATATTCTCAAAATAACTTTCTTCTAACATCTTTACCATTACAACTAATATCATCTTTCAATAATCCTGAAGTCGTTCAAGTTGGGGTATTCTAATTACCTCTCAAACCTTGATCAACATCATTCTTATCTTAAGATAAATACGAATTGTAATTCAAAAACTCATATTCATTTTATTCCCAACAAAATACCACTTCACTATTTTATTTAAAATATGGTTTTATAACACTTTCTTACTTTTGAAATCTCCTTTTTAAATATTCTATTACTACCAAATTCATTTACTAGTAGATGATTAAATAAACATCAACTTAACTACTTTAAGCTATTTGTTTCATTATCCAGATTTTATTACAAATCCTATCACTATATCTTTACTAAATTCGATTAAAAATCTTCTCTCTTTAAACCCTTAAATCTTTCCTTTAGGAAATCTTTTCTCATATCTCATCCATTTCGCTTAAGGCCATCCTCAAGTGACGTTAATTTAAAATCAACGCTTAAACTTCACTTCTCTCTTTATAACTCGTTTATATAACTCGGGTTTAATGTCAAACCCTTTCATCTTGATTTCCTTTACTTGATTCAAATATTAAGTGACCTTTATAATTTTAAACTTATCATATTTGCTTAAAAATCTCTTCTATGACTTAATTGACAAATTCATTTTAAATATAAATCTGCCATAAAACTTATATGGAATTCAATTACATTACATTACTACTTTGATCACTTAAATGAACTTCATTTAAGAAATAATTCCTCAAATTATTATAAATAAAAATTATAATTTACATCACCATTAATTGGAATTAAATTTCCTTTTTAAAATTATATTAAGTTAACCACTCTTCGCTAAATTATTTTATTAGATTAATCGGCACAACTAATTTAATTTAATAATCAGTTTCAGTTTAAAACAATTGACTTGGTCCATTCTAAAACATGATTATCTTGTTGATCAATTCTAAATCGTCTTTTCATTTAAGTAAATTAATAATGTAATTAATTTAAATTATCCCCTTTTGCTTCAATTATTATTTAAATAACTAATAATCGATCCAAAATAATCCCATTTTAATTATTACTGAAAATAATTAATCTCGATTACTAATCGTTAACTTAATCCTTGCTCACTTGCTCATCCGTCTTAGTAATATAGGAATTAGCTTTATAAATTATTTAAAAATTTAGATGAAGCACGTGCTTCACACACGGTAGATTTTAATACAAAAATAGTGATTGGTGGTTAAACAAAAATATATACATATGTGGTTGGTTTATTCCTTTTTTTTAATTTCATTTAAAATAATATATTTAAAAATCTATATTTAGTTATAAGATAAATACAACAACTTCACTTCTATCGATTTACCTACCGGTAAATAAATCAGTATAAAAAAGTTTGTATATTTTGCCATCTGCTATACATTCCTCAACCAACGTCACACATTGGTTAATATCAAGACAATGTTGAATTTGGATTCAACAATCAGTAAACAAAACAATAATCCAATCACATGGGTTAAATAGTTCATATAATGATCATATGCAAATAAATAATCAATTGAACTGATGGTGGTCAAACAATAATAATAGTTCAAGCATCCAATTTAATTTAAACACGCTTATATAATTATAAATGTAACTAACAAGGTAAGTTACCTTTATTGGAATTAATCATTAAAACTAACGATGTCATTTCATTCAAATTAAACAACGTTTAATTTGAAAAATCGATATAACAATATTCAACAACATCCAAAAAATCATCAAATCAACCAACAATTAGCAAAACATGGCATACAAATAAATAAACCCGACATATAAAAAGTATAATTGGGGAACTGAGTGAGTTTAACTCACCTTGATTTCATTCCTCATCCAACGACTCATTTTAATCAAATTAAGCATGCGTTTAATTTAATTAAATTCTCCTATTACTACCGGCTCCGTCCGTTCCAACTTCAGAATGTAGTGCTCCTCAGTATAGTTCCAACACTTCTGGTTTGGTTTAAATCTGACATTGTGTAGCGGGGTTATAAATCTTACAGGTTAAGTGTTTAATTTAAATTTGCTAACTTTTAATCAAACTAAATTAATAAATCTAATTTAACTTCAAAAATTTGTTATCAGTATGGGTTGCCTTGGAAACGTATAGGCCAGGGTTGCATGGATTAAAAACTATTGGCCCCAACTTCTGAAATGAGAACAACGATGCCTACTGATCACGTAAACATTGAACGTACCCTACCATCCCCTTTTCAGTTATCCTCTTCATCTCTTTTCTTCTATCATTTTTTTTCTGAAGGCCCCTAAGCCTAAAACACACCTTAAGGCCCACGTCCTGTGAAATACTACATAGCCTACCCTGTACCACCTTCTTCTTCCATTTAACCCGTTCAAAGCTCCTCCATGCAACAAAGACAAACATGGCCGATCCTTTTTAAAACCCACCTCCTTCATTACTTCACCAAATTGAAAACGAGTACAACTATTCTTCTCCTCATTCTACGAGCTTCATTACCATCTCATTTTCTTCCGACTCGCTCCATCTTTCCTACACATGACCCGCTTCATCTTTCCTACACACGACCCGCTCCTTCACTTACCCGTGCTCCTTCACACGAGAGCTCCTTCCTCCCTTTTTTGAAGCTCCAGTACTTCCCATTGATCTGAACCTGACCTGCACAAGTTCTTTCTCATCCTTATGTTCTTCATACAGAAGCTGCACATAACATCTCTAGTATACCCACTTGACCTTATTTCTAAAGTACTGCATCGATATCTCTTCCATGAAACCTTCACATTTCCTTTCATATTTCTTCTCCATTATAGCGTGGCTTTCTCCCAAATCCTGTTGTTCAAACAAACCATGGTTCCCCCGATACAGTGAACCACTCTAGCCTTCTCTTCATTTACGAGCAGCTCCGACCAGTCACCTCCCGATAATTTAATAACACTTCATTCTCCACATTTGAATTGTACTCCAAAAAAAAATCATACAACTTCCTTCTTCTGAAGCATTTCCACGCAATGTATGGAACCATGGCACCCACACCACAATACACCACTTCTTACGCCTACAATTGCGTCGTTGCAAGCGACGACCTCTCCCACCCTGCCACCTTCTTCCACGTAGAACCACACTCACCCACTCCAAAAACTGCTGCTCTTATACTTCGGCCACTCTTACCCTTCCCACCATCGTTGAACACAACAGCTCCAGTGCTCTACCATTTACTTCACTGTCTACCATTCCTACCACCTTCAGACCCACCTTCTACTTCTGTGTCTATGTGTCCCCACCATCCAACTAGGAGCTTTTCAGAATCTACTTCAAACAATTGACTCCATCCATATTATATTTAGTTTGTTTGCAAAATTTGATTTAATGAGTTTGTTAGTTTTGCTGCGTTTCCATTTTTTTCTCAATAAACAAGAATAACCGGTCTCATATTTATAGCAGCGATAGCTTGACGATTATGGAATTGGGTTACTTGGCCATCACACAATTGGGTTTTGGAATACATGACACTAGAGTTGGCTTTAGGATGCAAGTTAGCTTTGCATTGAGATGTAAGTTCACATGAAAGAAAGAAAATGATGGGTGGTAGGTGTAGCCAACATGGTAGGTCTACGTGATTGTTTAGTAGCTGAGCCTGCTTAGTTGCTTGCTTAAGGATGAAGGCGTTGGTTCTAGCTGTTCCAGGCTGTTCTTTCATTTCCAAATGCTTTGTTCGATTTGATTTTTCATAGCAATGTGATGAATTGACTTAGAAATAGGTAGGCCGCAGCTATTATCTTAGGGTGGTAGGATAGCTTATATCTTAAGACTGTTTGCAGTGTACATTTCATTTTAGTGGTAGCTGTTTAGGGTGTGAAGCTGAAACTAGTGTACAGGGTAGGCTTCGTTGGAAAAATATGATGCCAGCCCTGGCATTCTGATGGGAGACGTTGTGTAACGCCCCAAATTTTCTGTTAACTGTAAACTAACAAATTAAAGTATAATTAATTCTAGATGATAGAATTAAGGGAAACGGGTTATGCCATTGCGTTCGTCTCGGAATTCTACTTGAGATAGAGTCCGAGTTTGTATGAATCAGATTCCGTATGAAGGAGTTATGACCTACGGAAGTTTCAGAATTCAAATTAAAATTCAAACGGTTCAAACAAAGTTCAAAATTCAAAAATCAGACCCAAACTGGGCTAGGCGGGAAAATTCCCGCCCAAGCACCAGGTCGGCCTGGGGGACCAGGTCGACCATAGGGTCGACCTGGGGGTCGACCTGCCCAGTCGACCTAGTTTGGCCCTGGCTGGCCTGATCGGGTTCTGGTCGATTTCTGAGGCTTGGCTGTGTCACTAGGGCTGACATGTCGCATTTTGGTTGGCTGCTTTCGAAGTGAATGGTCTAGATTCATCTAAGATCATCTGACGGCTCAAATCAATTTGAAACTCTATATAAACAACTTAAGACTCCAACCTAAATTCACATAAGAAATTAGAGACAGAGCCGCCATGCTGTCGAGAGAAAACTAGGAGGAGCCTCCACTTGTAGAAAAGCTTAGTGACGAGCCAAAATCAAAGTTAAAACACGAATCAAAACAACGTTAGTCTACCCAAAGGAAAGCAATTCAAATTCAGAACTCAGAATCCAGAATTCAAGTTCTGCGTTTGTTGTAAGTATAGTGATTTTTCTGATGTGAATAAAATTAAGTCTTGATTCGATGTAAATTGGGAATGAAATGGTGTTATTGTATAACAACGATGTTGATTCATATGCGATGCAATGATTGTGATGTTTGTAGTATAATTGAGTTTATGTTGATCTTATTGTACATGTAGAATCATATGCAAGTTGTATAGTTCATGTTGTAATCAACACCTATATGTTTATGTGAATTATATAGGTTGTATGTGATAAAGATTTCATGTGTATATATATATATATATATATATATATATATATGCTAGAACCTTTATGCCTAAACGATTATGTTCACATACATGCTAGTATGTTTGTAAGAAAAGTTGCAAGTTCCAAAATTGGATCCATGTCAAGATCCACTTTAGTACATGTTCATGTTGTAATTAGATATACGATTTGGATCTAGTTCACACCCTTGTCATAAAATTATGAAATTATCATATCCTTGTCATATGCTAGTTATGCTCGATGTTATGCCTAGATCCAAAAACAAGTTTAGGCTTGTGTTATCTAAATCTTTTGCTAATTTATGTGATACCTATTTGGTTAGAACCCTATTTCAATGTAAGTTCACATATATGTAAGTTGAACTAGGCAATGTTCTAAATTCACATATATGTTGATTTAGTCTATGTTAAAAATTCACATATATGTATGTTGACTATTTTGCAAGTTCACACCTATGATGTTCATATGGACTTTGCCAAAAATGCCAAGTTTACACCTATGTCATGTTTATGTTTATGTATTCCCTTATGCCAATTTGTATGCGCTAAATTAGGCTAAGTTTTTAGCCTAATATCATATGTTAAAAACCATGCGAATGAAAATTAGGCTAAGATTGTTAGCCTAATGTTTAAACGGGGTAACATTGGGAATATTAGTAAAACTTGACATAAAAATATATGAAATTGGCATGTTTGTCACATGCCAAAATTGGTGGCACTTGAATGGTATAAATTCTTATACCAGAAATGTTAAACTTGGAAAGTGGGCCACAACAATTAATTGTTGACAAATTTACATATATTAAGTGATAAAGACAAATATGTAAATTTAGAAAATATGAGTATGCTTAACATGAGGTTGGATTGAGTTGTGATGTAAACCTGCCTGGACCCACCCGGCTGTCCAGTAGTCACAACAATACCTATCCAATGTGGGTGGTTAAGCATGAAGCCCAGTAAGGACCCGAGGTTAGACTGAGTTACGGTGTAAATCTGCCCGGAACCGACCGGCACATCCTGTAACCGTAACAATATCTGTCTAATGTGAGTGGTCGGTGCTTTAAGAAGCTAAGGACAGACAAGTCAGGATGGTATGGTTAAGTTAACTAAAACACTTAACCAATTCAACATGTTAATGAAATTGATGGGTGGGGTTAGGTAAATACAGACACTTAACCACTTAACATGTTTGACTAGAAAACCCTAGTAACGGGGACCCTTTTCAGCAGTAACCCAATTAGGTATCATGGTACCCTGAAACTAGGCAGGGTGGGGCACGATAACTGGGCTAATTGTAAGCGGTCAAAAGCGACGGCGGCGGGTGCAACAGTATGGGTTCTAACGGAGTGCGGGCGTGCACACACTTCGGAGCAGACAAACAGGGCACTGGGGGCACCAGTAGTATAACCTATGCATTTCTAGTTTTGTGTCGGGTCGCTACCATGGGACTTGATACACCCCATGGTGGGCCCAGCATAGGTATCTACAATCTTTAGGGGCCGTAAGACACGGATGATTATGCGAGTAGGAGCCGATCTTTAGAAAAAGGGGATCACTTTACCTCCAGCATGGGGTGCCAGTTAAGACAATACAAGTAGGTGCAGAGATATAGTGTGGGGTGCGATAGTATATTCGATTCAAACTGCTTTGTCGTGGTTTATGACACTCTCCTATTTCCAGTTTATACTTATCATGCCCTTATTCGTATTCTCATACTGAAGAGTCACTAGACTTACCTGGCTTTATGTATGACCCTATTTTCTTTCGTCTTCTTTTCTTCCGTCCCCCCCCAAGGTCCACAGGGAGGAAACAAATCAGCTTAGTCAGACTCTTTGCAAGCTTCAAGATAGTAGATGTACGGTTTGGACTCTCTCTCCTTGGCTATGGCGGTTGGACACAATCATGGGGATATATGTAGTTTTAATCATGTTTAATGCTTCTTTATTTAATAATCAAGACAGAAATGATGTTGTAATGTTTTGGAAGTTGTTATGAGACAATTATGGAAATGTTTTGTATGAACAAGTATTTTATGAAATAAAAGTCTGTTTGTTTCTGCTGCTTATATATATGTGCTTATATCTGTCTTGTGTTTTATCTGTGACTTTTACTTACAAGCCTCCACCAAAGTTAAGGCAGTCCCTTGTGAGTGACCTTAATAGAGGGTGGGGTGTTTCACGTTGGGTAGGATATATTCAACATAGGGTAGCTATAGTATTTTATGTTGAGGTTGTACAATGACAGGAAATGCTGTGTGTAGTCTCAATGCAAAAATATAGGCCTACGCATATTCTAACATAGGCATGTGGAAAAGGTATGTCCAAAAGCTATGTGCGTACTGATGTAGAATAGGATATGGCTTCTTGTCTGCTGAAAAGGTAATATGTTAATGTTGGTAGGCGAAAAGAAAAGACATCAAGTGCGTTTTTAGATGGGTATGCATATGCATTCTTAAGATACTAGGCTTGCAAGGGGAGGGTTTAGCTAATATTTATATTTTATTTTATTTTCCATTGATCTAGTATGTTCGATTTTATACGGTTATTAATTCCCCCATTTTTATCGCTGAATGTTCTATCTTTGTACCGTTACAAATGATATCCAGAATATATAAATAAACCCTTTTAAATTATATTAAATAAACGTTATCGTTTATAAACAAATTCACAGCGACTATTTCAAAATTTGATTTGGACGTAAACTAAAATCTATAAGATGATATCTAAAATTTTCACTTTCATTAGAAAATTATCAACAGTTAGATTCAAACGTTTCCTGTTTCACAGAATTCCGGCTTAAAACGGATTCTGTATATTCAACTGAACTTGAAAACTCAATATTACGAACTACCACGCCATTTCGAGTCGTTTTACATTAAATATAAATATAAACATTTAATCGCCGCTTAATTCACGAATCAAATATAAAAAAATCCATTAATTTTCGAATTATAATATTGAAAATAGATTTAAATATTCGAAATCAAAAAGCTGAAAAATCCGGGTCGTTACATTCTTCCCTCCTTTAATAAATTTCGTCCTCGAAATTGCTAAGTAAGAAGAATGTTCTAAACCCAATTTGTTTCCAAAATAAATATTATTAAAATAATTTCTTAGTTTAAATTTTCGGAAAAATTCGCCAGCACCTCCTCTGTACTGTTCGATCCCAACAACTACAACTTGCCACTCTGGGCCTCATATCAATCAAAAGAAAACAAAGCCAACCGGCAACCCAACTTAGGGGTATAAAATCAATCACCCAAATTAATATAATTAAAATTTTCCTTTTGGTCGGGCAACTCAAACTCTAATCAGTAAGCAAAGCACTAACTGCACTTTCTACTTCTAACCTGCACATTACTCAATAGGCAATACCAATAACAAATACAGGGTCAAATCATTTCAATTTTATTTCATATTTGATTTATTCGAACCTATTATACTGAGATTTATTTTCTAGTTTTCAATTTACTCAACTGTTGATGAATTTTATTATTCAACCAATTAATAACCCAATAGACAACCAATCCATACCACCAAATCATCCCATTTTTAAATTAACTTCTAATTCATTTAAATTCAAATATTTAAATTTTTATTCACTAATTATTCTGGTTACATTTAGATTATTCAAATTTACGTTTCTATTGGAAATCCCATTCAAATCAATCAACAAATCAATAGTCTGATAGAATTATTTTCTTTATATATGAAAATATAATTTGGGCAAAATTTATTTTATCTACCCACTTTACAAAACAATGCTGTATCAATTTGTCAGTTCAGCTTGAACCGATCGACCAACACAATACAAAACATTTGTATATAAAATTTACAAATACGTGCTCTCATATATATACACAACTCAATCTAGGATATTACTAACCCCATCTATATCGAGTTATACCACAGAGCCAAGGTTATTCCTAAAACATTGCTCTGATACCACTGTAACGAACATGGATTTTCGACCCCGAAAATTGACACAAAAATACCATGTCGATTATTCAAGCATCGAAACACCAGAAAGGTTATTAGAAAGAAATTAGAGGGTGAAATAAGAAAGAAATATTAGAATAGAAGAATAAGGACCAACACAACACAGTGTGAAGACCCGCAACTTCCCCGTAAAGGAAAGCGTCGGATAGTTCGAGAACAAGCCACAACAGAACGCATACAGAAGGACATTTCATTGTATATCACAACAATGCATCAGATTACAAGAATATACAGAGTATGAATGAATATTACACAGAAATATCAGAGATTTAAATTACATTTAAATACATAGCAGCGGAAAATAATACAATACACAACTAGAATGAGATATACGGATACAAAGCTTTCCGGATATCGTTCCAGCTGTAAACCAAAATCCTGTGAATATAAATCTGCAAAACCAAAACTACTAGCTGCCCGTGTCGAAATAAGGGCACCCAGAGTTTAGGTTAAAACAATAAACTCCAGGTCAGTCATGTGACTGGTGTGAGAACTAAAACAGTTGTTAATCTTTGTTTTTAAAGTTAGGTAAATCAAGGGACCACGCCGTATAACACGGAACGGGTTTCCTCCCAAGAATACCAGTGCATAAAACCAACAGCGCAATGCTAAATAAAGAAAGATGAAGCTGTTATAAGACCCAGGTCCTATCACACAATGCAACGCAAGCCGGGGGATAGGGTTTTCCCTTATAACAGCCAAAGAATGCTTGATACGTTTAAAACAAATCATTTGATACTATTATAAGTGCATAGTGTATAAAACACTTCAAATCATAAGTATCAATCATAGGCGGCATGAGCGCCCCATCCCACTATGTCACCATATATAGGTTTACAAATAAAACCGCAAATGTCACGTATTTGGAAATTGGATTTCCGTCTATGAACCGAGGCAAAAGATAGTCCTCAACCGATTCGTGACTCTCTAGCCCGAGCCACAGGTCAGAGCTCGAGTGACCTTGGAGCGACAGGGCCGGTCCACCGATGTGGATTAAAATGCCTGAACACTACGTTTCCCCACCCTATGGGGTGTAAGTCTGGTCCGTCAGCCGACCAGAATGCATCGGCCGAAACCGATATAACCGAGGCGCCTCGCAACAGCAACAACCACATAAGTCAAACTCGTCAGGGCGTGTAAAACCACTGACGCCACTTCTAACTAGAAAGAAACGCAAGTCCTCCCTGAGGTCCGTCTCCCGTTTTTGGTTCATACCTGGTGTGAAACACGCGAGGTAAACGTTACACAAAGCTACGCCACAAAGGCCGTGCTTTGATCATCACCACAAGACTTTGCTTTTCAACAGAAGCCTTGATCATTTGCATCTTAGCATGCCACACAGGCAAACCATCCTATGCAACCGATATCAGTCACACAGAATGAAATCCGATGTCAGACACACAGTCCATTTACAAGTCCGTTCTGGGTCTGAACGAAACCGGAGGCACCTAGTACCTCGCATATCCATCGATCTCCAAGTACGTCTGGACGATCACTAACTGTTTCCATCTTCTTGGGTGTACAGCCCAATCAAGATCATCAGTTATCACCCAAACGACGTGAAGACCTCCGGTCTTCGACCATCGTCTTCATCTTCGACTTATCGTCGTATCAGTTATTCAGAATGGGATAAACCCGGTCTTTCCGAATAACTCGCGTATATTTTAAATAAGTGTTACACAAACACAACATACGCCTCATTCCAATTCATTAGTCACTAACCGTAAATTAATCAAGAGAATAATTCCCCAAATATTAACCCCGAAGGCCGAAACCAACATCAGATCAATATCCAGAAAACCATTCTGCTTGGCTAACCGACAGTTAGTTTCTAAATTTCACGTTCAAATCTAATTAAAGATTTAACTATCGCCTGGAGCAAAACTGGTGATACTCCATTCTCGATCTTTTCAATCTAATTAAAGATTCATTAAAACTCCACTTAGTTTTAATCTTTTGACTGGGTTAAAGAATCAGTGTCATTTAAAAACACGGTTCACGATAAACCCAAAATCACATTCATTAATCGTCGGGTTAAAGAACGAGTGTTATTTAAAAACACTGTCCACGATAAACCCAAAAATCAATATCGATTCAATTCCAATTAAATGTTATTTAATTGGTACACTTCATTAAATCTAAATAAAAAGATTTAATCATTTCTCAACTGGGTTCAAGAACAGTGTTAGTGAAGACACCATTCACGACGAACCCAAATCACATTCATTAATTATCGGGTTAAAGAACGAGTGTTATTTAAAACACTGTTCACGATAAACCCAAAAATCAATATCAATTCAATTCCAATTAAATGTTATTTAATTGGTACACTTCATTAAATCTAAATCAAAAGATTTAATCTTTTCTCAGCTGGGTTCAAGAACAGTGTTAGTGAAGACACCATTCACGACGAACCCAAATCACATTCATTAATTATCGGGTTAAAGAACGAGTGTTATTTAAAACACTGTTCACGATAAACCCAAAAATCAATATCAATTCAATTCCAATTAAATGTTATTTAATTGGTACACTTCATTAAATCTAAATAAAAAGATTTAATCTTTTCTCAGCTGGGTTCAAGAACAGTGTTAGTGAAGACACCATTCACGACAAACCCAAATCACATTCGATATTCAATACAAGGCTCTGAATAGAAAATATATCGGCTTATATTCAATATCGAATTCTACGACTAACAAATGTCGTATTGGAAATAACGATATACATATATATCTTTCAAATTTCCATAACAACACCTGTATAATCATGAATTCCAACATCGAAATATTCCGAAGACAATTTCGATTCAAATCCACTCCAGTGTAATCATTGGAATTTTGGTTACTTTTAAAACCCTTTTCGAATTCAATTTATTTATTTAAAAATAAATAGAATTATAATTCTAGTTCAAAACTAGTTCATTTCGATAAAAATCTATTTTTATCTTTTCTAATATGGAATTTTTCATCCCAATTCTTTCTAAATCATTTCTTATGATTTTACACAAATTATTACTATTTTTAATAATTTTATCAAGGCCCGTACAGTCGATTTCCATCAATGGCCATCGAACTGCACTTATAGCGACCTTTTTCGAATTTGATTTGGACATAATTCCAAATCCAACCGTTAGATTTCAAATTTCTAACATTCATTAGAAAGCTCTTTTCGATACGAACCCAACGGTTCCGGTTTTAGGAGAATCCGACGGTCGGATCTCCCGTAATGTCCGTTTGAAATAAATGGTCGAAATTCGCGAACTGCCGCGGCGCGGCGCGTTCTATTCAGGCCATTATATTATATATATAATATATATATAATATATACTTCGTCGATTTCTATTTAAAACGAATTATATAAATAGTTTTAAAATTCGTTTCAAAAGCAATCTCAACTTCCTTTTCAATTCAAATCAAAATTGAATTCTTCTTTATAAATTCGTTTCAAAATTCATTTCTATTCAATTCGAATTTCAATTCAATTTGAATTCATTTCAATTCGCTTTTAATTCAATTCGAATTCGTTTTCAATTCAATTCATTTCGAAATCGTTTTCAATTCAATTCGAATTCGTTTTCAATTCAATTCATTTCGAAATCGTTTTCAATTCAATTCGAATTCGTTTTCAATTCAATTCATTTCGAAATCGTTTTCAATTCAATTCATTTCGAAATCGTTTTCAATTCAATTCATTTCGAAATCGTTTTCAATTCAATTCGAATTCATTTTCAATTCAATTCATTTCGAAATCGTTTTCAATTCAATTCATTTCGAAATCGTTTTCAATTCAATTCGAATTCATTTTCAATTCAATTCATTTCGAAATCGTTTTCAATTCAATTCATTTCGAAATCGTTTTCAATTCAATTCGAATTCATTTTCAATTCAATTCATTTCGAAATCGTTTTCAATTCAATTCGAATTCATTTTCAATTCAATTCATTTCGAAATCGTTTTCAATTCAATTCATTTCGAAATCGTTTTCAATTCATTTCGAATTCGTTTTTAAAATCGATATAAATATCGTTCACGTCAAAATGGCGTCAATCTAATCAACACGGCTTCATATATTCCTTTATTTTCAAATATTCTATTTCAAATATTTCTTTTTCAAATATTTCTTTTTCAAAACTGGAATGAGGCCCAATCAATTACCATATAAAATTAATTATATGGATTTTCATACAACACATGTATATAATAGCATTGAAAATAATCAACCATCAACCAAAGTGCACTACACTGTATAAGCATCAAATATAGATATTCAACGCTTATAACAGCCTGTCAATCAATCGATCGACATATTTAATCAATCAGGATGAGTGAACTTCAAATTTCATCCTAACACCCGTGTGGGGTTTCAAACAATCAAACACATATTTTATTTGTGCAGTTAGGCGATGTGTAAAATTTATCGACCCAATCAACGTCATTCAAATAGGTGTACATAAACAAACCGTCTGGTTTGTAAATGAATATTTATTTATTCACATTCACGTTAAAAATTATATTTTTAACGATAACACATTTTATTTTGACATATGAATTTCTATTCTTCATTTACACAAATAAAATGATATTTTTATTTTTCTAACATATTTTAGAAAATTTCGGCGGCATAACGGCACGATACTAGAAACGGGACAAGGCCTAGCCTTATCCCCGGTCTAGTGAAGGCCCACGCCATTCACACATCAATCAAATCAATTCGTTATGCAAACCACAAACTTTGGAGTAAGGGTCTAACCTAGCCTTACTCCTTCGCCTTATAACGGCGCACGTCTAATCCTAACCAATTTATCGATTCGATTTTTCACACCACAAACCACATTCAAACCAATATCGCAATCAATCACCAAACAGTCAAACAAACAAGTCCATGGTCTGTGGACGATTGTGTCGGGTGCTACTAAGCACCGTCTGCATCCTAGTATATATATATAACTAGAAATAAAATAGAAAGGTGAGAAATTCTCACTTATAGCTATCCTAGCTCCACGGCTCTTCTTTGATAGAAAACTTCATCGTTTCGCCTTTTTGTCACCTTCGTTGCTGCTTTCACTACACACGTAAAAATCACATTTTTTTACTACGCTATTCAATATATAAAAATCGAATTTTTAGTTCAAAGTTCAATATATAAAAATCGAATTTTTAGTTCAAAGTTCAATATATAAAAATCAAATTTTTATTTCAAAGTTCAATTATATAAAAATCGAATTTTTATTTCAAAGTTCAATTTATAAAAATCGAATTTTTATTTTAAAGTTCAAATAGATAAAAATCATATTTTTTTTTTCGAAGTTCAATATGTAAAAATCTAGTCTTCGCCTTATAAAAAAATATAGTCTTTGAAGTTCAAACCTTTTTCTAAAAATCAGTTTTTACTTTTATTTTAAAATCAGTTTTAAAATCTTATCAAATCAGTTTTTAAATATTTAAAAATTCAGTTTTTAAACTCTTATCAAATCAGTTTTTATATATTTAAAAATTCAGTTTATAAAATTCTTAAAAATCAGTTTACAAATCTAATTAAAACCAGTTTAAAATGCTTTTAAAAAAAACAGTTTAAAACCCTAAAATAAAAATAAAATAAAATGTTTACTGTTACCTGCGAAGAAGGGGGGGGGATGCTGCTGTCGGTGGTCATCAGGCGGGGTTGGACGTCGGAGCCGAGGTGGTGGCCAGCAGGGGCTTCGATTCGGAGCTGAACAAAAGGGGGGGGGACTACGGGGTTGTCGCGCCGTGGGGGCTTCGCTCCGTCGAGGAGGGCAGGTGAGAGAGGAGCGAGGCTGGAGGGAGGAGGCACCTGAGGGGAAGATCGGCGGCAGCTCCGCCTGTGGCGGCGGCGAAACTCTGGGGGGCGCGATCGATGTCTGAAGTTTTTTTTTTTTTTTTTTTTTTTTTTTTTTCTTATTTTCTGTTTGAAATGAATGGACGGGGGGGCCAAAGTGTTTTAAGGAGGGCAAAGATTTTTTTTTTTTTATTATTAATTTTATTATTATTTAATTCAACCTTAAGTTGACTTTTTTCATACGACCTCGAAACGAGGCCCACCGCCTGTCGTCCATAGCGTTCTACCCCCATTCCGAACACAATGGGATATGTATCGTACGCTGATTCGGCTGTTACAATCAGTTTCCGTTGAATTAACATTTAAATCACTATATTGAATTTTAAACGTACATTTCAAATTACCGGGGTCACATACGAACTTTAAAAATTCCAGAAAAATATTTTCTAGCTTCGTATTGACGATACGGTCCTAACAAAACTAGTTTCGCCGAATTCTGAGACCGTTTGAAAAATGGCCAATTTCCAGTCGATTAAAATCTACTGAAACTGGTCAAACGCGTTTTCCTTTGCCACGCTCACATATCGATTCGAAAAATTATGAAATTTGGAATCTAGCAATAACTTGACATCCCGGACCCAACCAAACTGGTTTCGTCGAAATCCGAGGTCGTTTGCAAAATGTCCATTTTTAAGGGCCTGAATTCCATAGCGACTATTCAGAATTTTCAACTGGACATATCTTTTGATTCCCGATATGAAATCTTGATTTTTCGCATTCGTTGGAAAGATATTATCAATTAGATTCCATTATTTTTGGTTTCACTAAAATCCGGATTGTTTTGCACCCGGTACATTCAATTGAAGTTTGAAATCGAATTATCGAACTACCGCGCCATTTTCAATTCTATTTATAATTATATATAAATATTTATATTCTAACGACGACGCGTATAAAATATACGTTTGATTTATATTCAGAATAAATTTATCGTCGATATTATTTAAAATAATTCATTTTAAATAATCAAAATTCGCTAAAATGGCCAAAATAAAAATTTTAAACTGGCCCAGATTTTCGGGTTGTTACAATCTCCCCCACTTAAAACTTTTCGTCCCCGAAAAGGAACAAAGTCGAAAGTGGTTTGATTATTCAACTCTACGCTCGACCTGGCTTCCATTCTCGAACTTTTCAGTTTCTGAGAATTTCTAAAATTTCAAAAATTTGGCTAACACCCTAAATTTTCGAAAAATTTCGCCATAACCTCCCCTGCAATGGGAGCATCGGGGAATTCCAAATAGCTTCCCCGGTCCTTCAGATCTCAAAAAGAAAAAGAAAAAGCCAAGCGGCTAGCCAATAGGCTCACAAAATCATCATCACCCAAACAAAACAGGAAATTATGTAGTAAACATGTACCTATTTGTCGGGCAAACAAATTTTATTCTCTGGCTCTAGCCTCCTTGCTATGACCTGTTCAATATATATATGTATATGCAAGCAAATGCGACCAATCTTCGATACAGTTCAATATTTGATTCAATTAGGCTAAATGGCTAAAAATTAGCAAACAAATAACGAAACAACACAAACATCAATCGATTAGTGAATTAGAGTTTCAAATTCATAATTTTGATACATATACAAAAATCATGTTTTTGATACCAAATCACAACAATAGGCCCTATCTAATTTTGGTTCTCACACCAGTCTAATGGAAATATATAGATATCACACATTCGAAACACGAATATAAATACTAATGATGTGGCCACATCATCAGAATTATCCCCGGGTGTCTAGAATGTGACTCTATATCTATCCAATATATTAAAATTTCAAATACACGCGGATCAGACGTATACGCAAAATCTATATATATTGGATTGTCCACATCAATATAAATAGGTAATCAAATACGAATAATTGATTTAAATTTTCAAAACAAAAATTTGTTTTCACTTTCAAAAATATACTCTTCACACTCGTTCTAGGATACTACTGATCCCATCTCTAACGAGTCATTCCCGTTGGATTTTACTAATCCAATATCTGATGTATTCTTTCGTATGGTTCTAATGTGTCTTGTTCTCTAGCTTTGTAAACCAAAGCTCTGATACCAAATGTGAAGACCCGCAACTTCCCCGTAAAGGAAAGCGTCGGATAGTTCGAGAACAAGCCACAACAGAACGCATACAGAAGGACATTTCATTGTATATCACAACAATGCATCAGATTACAAGAATATACAGAGTATGAATGAATATTACACAGAAATATCAGAGATTTAAATTACATTTAAATACATAGCAGCGGAAAATAATACAATACACAACTAGAATGAGATATACGGATACAAAGCTTTCCGGATATCGTTCCAGCTGTAAACCAAAATCCTGTGAATATAAATCTGCAAAACCAAAACTACTAGCTGCCCGTGTCGAAATAAGGGCACCCAGAGTTTAGGTTAAAACAATAAACTCCAGGTCAGTCATGTGACTGGTGTGAGAACTAAAACAGTTGTTAATCTTTGTTTTTAAAGTTAGGTAAATCAAGGGACCACGCCGTATAACACGGAACGGGTTTCCTCCCAAGAATACCAGTGCATAAAACCAACAGCGCAATGCTAAATAAAGAAAGATGAAGCTGTTATAAGACCCAGGTCCTATCACACAATGCAACGCAAGCCGGGGGATAGGGTTTTCCCTTATAACAGCCAAAGAATGCTTGATACGTTTAAAACAAATCATTTGATACTATTATAAGTGCATAGTGTATAAAACACTTCAAATCATAAGTATCAATCATAGGCGGCATGAGCGCCCCATCCCACTATGTCACCATATATAGGTTTACAAATAAAACCGCAAATGTCACGTATTTGGAAATTGGATTTCCGTCTATGAACCGAGGCAAAAGATAGTCCTCAACCGATTCGTGACTCTCTAGCCCGAGCCACAGGTCAGAGCTCGAGTGACCTTGGAGCGACAGGGCCGGTCCACCGATGTGGATTAAAATGCCTGAACACTACGTTTCCCCACCCTATGGGGTGTAAGTCTGGTCCGTCAGCCGACCAGAATGCATCGGCCGAAACCGATATAACCGAGGCGCCTCGCAACAGCAACAACCACATAAGTCAAACTCGTCAGGGCGTGTAAAACCACTGACGCCACTTCTAACTAGAAAGAAACGCAAGTCCTCCCTGAGGTCCGTCTCCCGTTTTTGGTTCATACCTGGTGTGAAACACGCGAGGTAAACGTTACACAAAGCTACGCCACAAAGGCCGTGCTTTGATCATCACCACAAGACTTTGCTTTTCAACAGAAGCCTTGATCATTTGCATCTTAGCATGCCACACAGGCAAACCATCCTATGCAACCGATATCAGTCACACAGAATGAAATCCGATGTCAGACACACAGTCCATTTACAAGTCCGTTCTGGGTCTGAACGAAACCGGAGGCACCTAGTACCTCGCATATCCATCGATCTCCAAGTACGTCTGGACGATCACTAACTGTTTCCATCTTCTTGGGTGTACAGCCCAATCAAGATCATCAGTTATCACCCAAACGACGTGAAGACCTCCGGTCTTCGACCATCGTCTTCATCTTCGACTTATCGTCGTATCAGTTATTCAGAATGGGATAAACCCGGTCTTTCCGAATAACTCGCGTATATTTTAAATAAGTGTTACACAAACACAACATACGCCTCATTCCAATTCATTAGTCACTAACCGTAAATTAATCAAGAGAATAATTCCCCAAATATTAACCCCGAAGGCCGAAACCAACATCAGATCAATATCCAGAAAACCATTCTGCTTGGCTAACCGACAGTTAGTTTCTAAATTTCACGTTCAAATCTAATTAAAGATTTAACTATCGCCTGGAGCAAAACTGGTGATACTCCATTCTCGATCTTTTCAATCTAATTAAAGATTCATTAAAACTCCACTTAGTTTTAATCTTTTGACTGGGTTAAAGAATCAGTGTCATTTAAAAACACGGTTCACGATAAACCCAAAATCACATTCATTAATCGTCGGGTTAAAGAACGAGTGTTATTTAAAAACACTGTCCACGATAAACCCAAAAATCAATATCGATTCAATTCCAATTAAATGTTATTTAATTGGTACACTTCATTAAATCTAAATAAAAAGATTTAATCATTTCTCAACTGGGTTCAAGAACAGTGTTAGTGAAGACACCATTCACGACGAACCCAAATCACATTCATTAATTATCGGGTTAAAGAACGAGTGTTATTTAAAACACTGTTCACGATAAACCCAAAAATCAATATCAATTCAATTCCAATTAAATGTTATTTAATTGGTACACTTCATTAAATCTAAATCAAAAGATTTAATCTTTTCTCAGCTGGGTTCAAGAACAGTGTTAGTGAAGACACCATTCACGACGAACCCAAATCACATTCATTAATTATCGGGTTAAAGAACGAGTGTTATTTAAAACACTGTTCACGATAAACCCAAAAATCAATATCAATTCAATTCCAATTAAATGTTATTTAATTGGTACACTTCATTAAATCTAAATAAAAAGATTTAATCTTTTCTCAGCTGGGTTCAAGAACAGTGTTAGTGAAGACACCATTCACGACAAACCCAAATCACATTCGATATTCAATACAAGGCTCTGAATAGAAAATATATCGGCTTATATTCAATATCGAATTCTACGACTAACAAATGTCGTATTGGAAATAACGATATACATATATATCTTTCAAATTTCCATAACAACACCTGTATAATCATGAATTCCAACATCGAAATATTCCGAAGACAATTTCGATTCAAATCCACTCCAGTGTAATCATTGGAATTTTGGTTACTTTTAAAACCCTTTTCGAATTCAATTTATTTATTTAAAAATAAATAGAATTATAATTCTAGTTCAAAACTAGTTCATTTCGATAAAAATCTATTTTTATCTTTTCTAATATGGAATTTTTCATCCCAATTCTTTCTAAATCATTTCTTATGATTTTACACAAATTATTACTATTTTTAATAATTTTATCAAGGCCCGTACAGTCGATTTCCATCAATGGCCATCGAACTGCACTTATAGCGACCTTTTTCGAATTTGATTTGGACATAATTCCAAATCCAACCGTTAGATTTCAAATTTCTAACATTCATTAGAAAGCTCTTTTCGATACGAACCCAACGGTTCCGGTTTTAGGAGAATCCGACGGTCGGATCTCCCGTAATGTCCGTTTGAAATAAATGGTCGAAATTCGCGAACTGCCGCGGCGCGGCGCGTTCTATTCAGGCCATTATATTATATATATAATATATATATAATATATACTTCGTCGATTTCTATTTAAAACGAATTATATAAATAGTTTTAAAATTCGTTTCAAAAGCAATCTCAACTTCCTTTTCAATTCAAATCAAAATTGAATTCTTCTTTATAAATTCGTTTCAAAATTCATTTCTATTCAATTCGAATTTCAATTCAATTTGAATTCATTTCAATTCGCTTTTAATTCAATTCGAATTCGTTTTCAATTCAATTCATTTCGAAATCGTTTTCAATTCAATTCGAATTCGTTTTCAATTCAATTCATTTCGAAATCGTTTTCAATTCAATTCGAATTCGTTTTCAATTCAATTCATTTCGAAATCGTTTTCAATTCAATTCATTTCGAAATCGTTTTCAATTCAATTCATTTCGAAATCGTTTTCAATTCAATTCGAATTCATTTTCAATTCAATTCATTTCGAAATCGTTTTCAATTCAATTCATTTCGAAATCGTTTTCAATTCAATTCGAATTCATTTTCAATTCAATTCATTTCGAAATCGTTTTCAATTCAATTCATTTCGAAATCGTTTTCAATTCAATTCGAATTCATTTTCAATTCAATTCATTTCGAAATCGTTTTCAATTCAATTCGAATTCATTTTCAATTCAATTCATTTCGAAATCGTTTTCAATTCAATTCATTTCGAAATCGTTTTCAATTCATTTCGAATTCGTTTTTAAAATCGATATAAATATCGTTCACGTCAAAATGGCGTCAATCTAATCAACACGGCTTCATATATTCCTTTATTTTCAAATATTCTATTTCAAATATTTCTTTTTCAAATATTTCTTTTTCAAAACTGGAATGAGGCCCAATCAATTACCATATAAAATTAATTATATGGATTTTCATACAACACATGTATATAATAGCATTGAAAATAATCAACCATCAACCAAAGTGCACTACACTGTATAAGCATCAAATATAGATATTCAACGCTTATAACAGCCTGTCAATCAATCGATCGACATATTTAATCAATCAGGATGAGTGAACTTCAAATTTCATCCTAACACCCGTGTGGGGTTTCAAACAATCAAACACATATTTTATTTGTGCAGTTAGGCGATGTGTAAAATTTATCGACCCAATCAACGTCATTCAAATAGGTGTACATAAACAAACCGTCTGGTTTGTAAATGAATATTTATTTATTCACATTCACGTTAAAAATTATATTTTTAACGATAACACATTTTATTTTGACATATGAATTTCTATTCTTCATTTACACAAATAAAATGATATTTTTATTTTTCTAACATATTTTAGAAAATTTCGGCGGCATAACGGCACGATACTAGAAACGGGACAAGGCCTAGCCTTATCCCCGGTCTAGTGAAGGCCCACGCCATTCACACATCAATCAAATCAATTCGTTATGCAAACCACAAACTTTGGAGTAAGGGTCTAACCTAGCCTTACTCCTTCGCCTTATAACGGCGCACGTCTAATCCTAACCAATTTATCGATTCGATTTTTCACACCACAAACCACATTCAAACCAATATCGCAATCAATCACCAAACAGTCAAACAAACAAGTCCATGGTCTGTGGACGATTGTGTCGGGTGCTACTAAGCACCGTCTGCATCCTAGTATATATATATAACTAGAAATAAAATAGAAAGGTGAGAAATTCTCACTTATAGCTATCCTAGCTCCACGGCTCTTCTTTGATAGAAAACTTCATCGTTTCGCCTTTTTGTCACCTTCGTTGCTGCTTTCACTACACACGTAAAAATCACATTTTTTTACTACGCTATTCAATATATAAAAATCGAATTTTTAGTTCAAAGTTCAATATATAAAAATCGAATTTTTAGTTCAAAGTTCAATATATAAAAATCAAATTTTTATTTCAAAGTTCAATTATATAAAAATCGAATTTTTATTTCAAAGTTCAATTTATAAAAATCGAATTTTTATTTTAAAGTTCAAATAGATAAAAATCATATTTTTTTTTTCGAAGTTCAATATGTAAAAATCTAGTCTTCGCCTTATAAAAAAATATAGTCTTTGAAGTTCAAACCTTTTTCTAAAAATCAGTTTTTACTTTTATTTTAAAATCAGTTTTAAAATCTTATCAAATCAGTTTTTAAATATTTAAAAATTCAGTTTTTAAACTCTTATCAAATCAGTTTTTATATATTTAAAAATTCAGTTTATAAAATTCTTAAAAATCAGTTTACAAATCTAATTAAAACCAGTTTAAAATGCTTTTAAAAAAAACAGTTTAAAACCCTAAAATAAAAATAAAATAAAATGTTTACTGTTACCTGCGAAGAAGGGGGGGGGATGCTGCTGTCGGTGGTCATCAGGCGGGGTTGGACGTCGGAGCCGAGGTGGTGGCCAGCAGGGGCTTCGATTCGGAGCTGAACAAAAGGGGGGGGGACTACGGGGTTGTCGCGCCGTGGGGGCTTCGCTCCGTCGAGGAGGGCAGGTGAGAGAGGAGCGAGGCTGGAGGGAGGAGGCACCTGAGGGGAAGATCGGCGGCAGCTCCGCCTGTGGCGGCGGCGAAACTCTGGGGGGCGCGATCGATGTCTGAAGTTTTTTTTTTTTTTTTTTTTTTTTTTTTTTCTTATTTTCTGTTTGAAATGAATGGACGGGGGGGCCAAAGTGTTTTAAGGAGGGCAAAGATTTTTTTTTTTTTATTATTAATTTTATTATTATTTAATTCAACCTTAAGTTGACTTTTTTCATACGACCTCGAAACGAGGCCCACCGCCTGTCGTCCATAGCGTTCTACCCCCATTCCGAACACAATGGGATATGTATCGTACGCTGATTCGGCTGTTACAATCAGTTTCCGTTGAATTAACATTTAAATCACTATATTGAATTTTAAACGTACATTTCAAATTACCGGGGTCACATACGAACTTTAAAAATTCCAGAAAAATATTTTCTAGCTTCGTATTGACGATACGGTCCTAACAAAACTAGTTTCGCCGAATTCTGAGACCGTTTGAAAAATGGCCAATTTCCAGTCGATTAAAATCTACTGAAACTGGTCAAACGCGTTTTCCTTTGCCACGCTCACATATCGATTCGAAAAATTATGAAATTTGGAATCTAGCAATAACTTGACATCCCGGACCCAACCAAACTGGTTTCGTCGAAATCCGAGGTCGTTTGCAAAATGTCCATTTTTAAGGGCCTGAATTCCATAGCGACTATTCAGAATTTTCAACTGGACATATCTTTTGATTCCCGATATGAAATCTTGATTTTTCGCATTCGTTGGAAAGATATTATCAATTAGATTCCATTATTTTTGGTTTCACTAAAATCCGGATTGTTTTGCACCCGGTACATTCAATTGAAGTTTGAAATCGAATTATCGAACTACCGCGCCATTTTCAATTCTATTTATAATTATAT
>JASFAX010003977.1:0-40813 GCA_030737875.1 Allium sativum
GTTATCTCTTATTGATACTGCCGAGAAAAAGAATGAGAAATTCATAACTGGTTTGGATCAGTACTTGGGGGAAAAACTTATTAACCACATCGATGAGACGTTTGAATCGATTGTGGGGAAAGCGTTAAGATCAGAAAGTCTCTACCCTAAGCCGAAGACTGAGGTTGCATCCGCAGATGAGCCAAAGCCACAAGCTGGTGGTGGGGGCAAAGGTGGTTCCCAGAATAAGAGAAAGCAGAATCAGGCTAAGGATGGCCAGAAGAAAAAGAATAAGCAAGATGTGGAGTGCTTCAGCTGTGGTAAGAAGGGCCATTATGCTAGTAATTGTCGGGCCAAACCAGCGGATAGGAAGTGCTTCAACTGTGGCCAAATGGGACATCACAAGGACAAGTGTCCACAGCCCCCTAAGGAAAAGCAAATGGTGAAAGCATATGCCCTTAATGCTATTCCTTCTTCGTCGAATGCCCCAACTGCGGCGGAGAAGGGAAAGAATGTCGTCATTCAAGGTATGCTTTCTGTTTATGATGTTCCTGTTAGAGTTTTGTTTGATACCGGAGCTTCCAGTTCTTTCATATCTAGTGACCTGGTAGATAGGTTGGGATTGGAGCCCGAGATTGTCGATAGACCTTTAGTAGTGACGAACCCGATTGGTGGTTCGACTAGCCTTAGCATGATTTGTTGTAATGTGGTTCTATCGAGTCATGGATGCATGTTTGTTTGTGATTGCTTTGTTTTGGGCTTTACTGGGTTTGGCATTATTTTGGGAGTAGATTGGCTCCAAAGATACGGGGTGGTGGTAGACTGTGAGGGCTTGTTGGTGACAGCTAGAGCGGATGATGGGCGGAAGATAGTGTTTGGTGATCTACCCAGTAAGGGGGTATTGGCTAGTTTTCTAAACTCCCTCGACATTCCGCATAGTGAGTTGTCAGGTTTGCCCGTGGTTGGCCAGTATCCGGATGTTTTCGAAGAAGTGACCGGACTTCCACCACACCGAGAGATTGAGTTTCGTATTGATTTGGTAAAAGATGCCAGACCTATAGTGATGCCACTTCGTCGTATGGCCCCAAGGGAGCAGCGAGAGCTCGAGGTGCAAGTCAGCGATCTTTTGAAGAAGGGATTTGTCAGAAGGAGTGTTTCTGAATGGGGAGCACCAGTTGTGTTTGCTACCAAGGCGGATGGTTCCCTTCGGTTGTGTGTAGACTACCGCGAGTTGAATAAAGTGACGAGGAAGAATAAGTATCCTCTACCGCGGATAGATGACTTGTTTGATCAGTTGAGTGGCGCGAGAGTATTTTCTCAGTTGGATCTCGCGACAGGTTTTCATCAGCTTAGAGTGGAAGCTGAGAGTACAGCTAAAACGGCATTTCGAACGCCGTCTGGATTTTATGAATGGTTGGTTATGCCTTTTGGGCTGACTAATGCCCCGGCATATTTTGTGGATCTTATGAATAGGGTATTCAGAGATCAGTTGAATAAGTCTGTCCTTGTGTTCGTTGATGATATTTTGGTCTATTCGAGGACAGAGGAAGAACACAAGGAACATTTAAGAGTAGCGATGGAGGTGTTGAGAAAACACCAATTGAAAGCAAAGTTTTCTAAGTGTCACTTCTGGAAGAGGGAAGTGAGGTTCTTGGGCCATGTTGTATCAGAGAATGGTATTGCCGTGGACCCGGCGAAGGTGGCTACGGTACAGGATTGGCCTACGCCCAAGAATGCAACAGATGTAAGAAGTTTCTTGGGATTAGCTGGATATTACCGTAAGTTTATCCAAGGTTTCTCCAAGATAGCAGCACCATTGACCCAGTTGACCAAGAAGAATCAAGCTTTTGTCTGGGATGAAAGGTGCGAGAATGCATTTAAAAATCTAAAGGACAAGTTGACAAGCGCACCAGTGTTAGTCATTCCTAAGGGGGATGAAGAGATGACGGTATACACGGATGCCTGTGGTACCAGACTGGGTGCTGTATTGATGCAAGGCGGTAGGGTTGTAGCTTATGCAAGTCGGCAATTGAAACCGCACGAGAGAAGATACCCTACCCATGATTTAGAATTGGCAGCAATCGTGTTCGCGTTAAAGATGTGGAGACACTATCTCTTGGGAGAAAGATTTGAGCTGTTTACAGATCATAAGTCGTTAAAGTATCTCTTCTCTCAGAAAGATCTGAATCTCCGTCAGCAGAGATGGTTAGAGTTCTTAGCTTCCTATGATTTTGACATCGCATACACACCGGGAAAGGGCAATGCGGTGGCTGATGCATTGAGTAGAAGACATGCCAGTTTAGGGGCTATGTTCCTTGAATGGAAGCAACTGGAGTTCATCGCGGGGTTTGATTTCAGACCAAAGTGCGAATTGGATCCAGAAATGTTAGCAAGTTTGACGATCAGACCCACTTTGATTGAACGGATCGGCTCTAGTCAGAGGGACGATCCTAACCTATTGGAGATCATCTCCAAGTTAGAGATGGGTATCGATGAGGAGATGAACAAGTATGGGCTTGATCGAGATAGATGGCTTAGAAGGAATGGAAAGCTTGTTGTACCCAATGTCAATGGACTGAGGGATGAAGTGCTTAGAGAATGTCATCACTCAAAACTGACTATACACCCCGGTGGTAATAAGATGTATCGAGATATGAAGCAGACCTACTACTGGGAAGGGATGAAAAGAGACGTTGGGAAGTTTATATCCAAGTGCATGAATTGCCAGCTAGTTAAAGCCGAGCAAAAGAAGCCTAGTGGGTTGTTACAGCCCTTAGAAATTCCCGAATGGAAATGGGAGCAAGTCTCGATGGATTTCATCGATGGGTTACCAAGGACTAGATCGGGATATGACAGCATTTGGGTAATTGTAGATCGACTGACTAAAAGTGCAAGATTTATACCAGTTAAATCGACCAGGACGGCAGCTAAATTAGCAGAATTGTATATGAAGTGGATAGTGAGATTTCATGGAGTACCTAAAAGCATTGTGAGCGACCGAGACCCGTTGTTCACTAGTGGGTTTTGGAAGAGCTTGCAAGAGGCGCTAGGGTCAGAGTTACATCTCAGTACCGCATATCATCCTCAGACCGACGGTCAGACGGAGAGGGTGAATCGTATTTTGGAAGATCTCTTGAGAGCATGTATACTGGATTTTGGTGGATCATGGGATGACCATTTGCATCTAGTAGAGTTCGCATATAATAATAGCTACCAATCCAGTATCGGTATGGCTCCGTTTGAAGCTTTGTACGGAAGACCGTGTAACTCACCATCATGTTGGATAGAGACTGGCGAGATATTTATGCTTGGACCAGATGTGGTGAGGGAAACTTCAGATAAGATCAAGATCATTCAACAACGAATGAAGGCAGCCCAAGATAGGCAGAAAAGTTATGCTGATAAGAGAAGAAGAGACTTAAAATTCTTCGTGGGTGACTTGGTGTTTGTCAAGATTTCTCCGTTGAAGAGCGTAATACGATTTGGCAGGAGAGGCAAATTAGCACCAAGATTTGTTGGTCCATTCCCTGTTCTTGAACTAGTCGGGAATTTGGCATATAGAATTGACTTACCGGAGAAGATGGCGGGAGTTCACAACGTATTTCATGTTTCCCAACTAAGGAAGTTCGTTCACGATTCAGATATGACTATCTCACCTGATCAGTTAGAGGACTTCGAAGTAGAACCCGAGGCGGTTGGGAACCGCAAGCCGGCCCGTATTGTCGCACACGACATGAAGCAACTTCGAAGGAAGTCGGTGAAGCTAGTCAAAGTACAGTGGAGCGAAGACGAGAATGATTGTACTTGGGAAACAGAGGAGGACATAAGGAAGAAGTATCCAGAACTCCTTGTCTGGTAAGATTTTATTAGCGATTTAGTTTTCCGCATGCTAGGATAGACTTGTTTGCTTGCTTTGCATGTTTGATTGTTGTATGTGGTTGTTAGGCATGCGGGATCCTGTGTATGTTTTGGGTTAAGGAATTTCGGGGACGAAATTTCTTAAGGGGGGAAGAGTGTAACGACCCGCATTCTACGCATCATAGGATCGTAGAATATTTATTTCTTTCACATACGAAGTCGTATGGTCATGTAACTTTGGGAGATGACTATTGTGGTCATTTCCCATGTTCATGATTTTTCCCGATTTTTAAATGACCATTTTACCCCTAGTTATCACTGTTTTGGCCATAACTTTTGATTGGAAATGAATTTTGACCTGAAACCACTTCCATTGGCTTCGGATGATGGTTTCTCTTTCTGTAGAGTGGTCACATTAGCCAAACGGACTCACCGTTTGGGAGATATGGCTGAAACAAGTTTCAGCTGGTAAAAGACAACTTAATTGGGCTTAACCGGGTGATTAACAGCTAAGCCCAAGGGGAATTTCGGGTTTAGAGGTATAGGGGGACTGATTAGGGTTAGGTTATCACTTTCATTTCAGTTTTGAGCCGCCACAAACCTCCTTGAGACCTTAGTAATGGCTTCCATCCTCTAAAACCACTCCAAAACACATTTTTAGTGAAGATTAAGCCTAAACTACATCAAAGCAAGGCCAAATAGCAACAAAGCAAGGTTGGAGCTGCTGCTATACATAGGAATTCGACCCAAACAGAGAGTATTTCAGATTTGGTGTTTCATTTGTGGCCAAGGTGAGTGATTTGCATAGTTTTTGCACTAATTACGGTGATTAAGGGTAATTAGTGAAGATTAGCGAATTTATACGTAAGTAAATTCTGGAAAAATTCCTAAAATTCTAAAATAATGTTTTAAGGCTCTGTTAGAAATTTGAGATAATTTCGATGTGTTTTGCTAATTGTATGCTTAAGCATGATTAAGAGTGCTTGAGGGAAAATAAGGAGTTTTGACCACTTTTGATCCATTTTGATTCATTTGAATGGTTGTTTGTTGTTTGTGGTTGCTATTACATACTGCTATGACCCTATGGTGTGTTTTATGATTTATTAGAAATGTTAGATTTGTCAAAAACGCCGTCGAATGGCGTAAACTGCTCGCGAGAAAAGTTGCAGGAAATACTGCAGGGATCCGGATCGGATCGGGTAAGGGATCGGCTCGGACATATCCGAACCGGACCAGGGCGTGGTACTTCCTGGAGCATGACGTGAAGAGGCAACAAGGAAGGCCTGATCGGATCGGAGGGGCGTAGCGTGGGATCGGAAGGTACAAGGAGGACCGAAGTGGAAGAAAGAGGAGCCTGGATACCATATTCCGAACCGAACCGAGGGCAATACACGAACCGGACTGATGCTGACGAGACGGAGACGGAGGCACTCAAGCTATGGAGTATCCGAACCGAACCGGGGTACGTATCCGAACCGAACCGCTTCAGAATCACCGAACCGAATCAAATAGAGGGAGAGCACCGAACCGAAGGAGAAGGACCCGAACCCAGAGGATGGTGGCACTCCGAACCGAACCGGGGTACGTATCCGAACCGAACCGAGCATGGGTGACCGGACCGAACCGGACGTGTACTTTTACTACTCCGTGATGACTCTTCTGAAGACCAACTCCAATTCGATCAAAACCCGAGATGCAAAGGAAGTCCAAATGAGAAGTTAGAGCTCAAGATTTAGATGGGAATCAACGAGTTCGCTTCATGGTTGGGCTTTGCTGCGGGACGCGTGCCAAGGAGTTATCGACGTCTATAGCTTTGGACCACTATGGTAGGAGGTACGAAGGCGGATCCAGGGCCATTATGGCATAGGTAGGACCAAGGGCTACAACCAATGAAGTGGGTCATTGAAATGTTTGGTCATGACTCCATATGTTTTGCTTGGTCATAGCAGGGTCTCTACAAGTCGGGATTCGTCGTTGCCTCAGTTTGTCTAGTGTTCCAAAGTGGTAGATGTCGTACGCTTTACGCACTGAGTGAGAGATGTGAGGATGGTTGCTATGGATGATTTGGTTGCTATCATTGTGACATGCACACCCCACCCCCGTATTCTTACACTATTTATTATGGCACCTTGGAGTATTGTACGGTATGTGGTACTAACTCTTTGGTTGCAGGTCCAGGTTCAGGTATGGCTTAGTATACCTGTTATTATTCTGTTTAGATGCTTATCGCTCATACCAGGCTTTATGTCTGACCCAGAGTTTTATGTCTCCTCTTATTACTCTGGTTGCTCACACGAGCAGACTAGAGACAGGTTAGCTGGTGATGCACGGGTAGATGATCCGGAGACGAGCAGGAGGCTTCCACGTACTATATATATATATTATTCTCCCTGTGTTGTTGAAGATCGCTGCTTGGGCATTGGTGGCGCATCTTCTATTTTAGCTTTCTTTTGTTAGAGACAGTAAATTTGAAAAGATTGTAATAAGCTGTACTTGGATTTCCGCTGCTCTGATGATTTATGTTGGTTTTAGTTATCAGCTTATGCACTGTCTCGCCTGTTTTATGTCAAGTATATTATTATTATATTTTATCCCATGCGCTGTGAGACATTCTACAGGTTCCTTGGTTAGTTCATTCCCTTCTTTCCTTTCTTTGGCGACCGTTCCGTACTAACTGGACATGTGTACAGCGCACTTTTGGAGTAAATGTCGGTTGGTGCGGGGCGGGCCGTTACATGTGTGGTCCCCAAAATGTGAAGAAGCCTTTCAGAAGCAAAAGAAAAGACTAACATCTTCTCCAGTTCTAGCTATTATAAAAGGAAATAAAGGGTTGTCGGTTTATACAGATGCGTGTAAAGAAGGAGTTAGCGCAGTTTTGATGCAGGAAGACAGAGTAATTGCGTATGCAAGTAGACAATTGAAACCGCATGAAAGGAATTATCCAACCCATGACTTAGAACTGCTAGCTGTAGGATTTGCTTTGAAAATTTAGAGGCACTATCTTTTGGGAGAAAAGTTTGAATTGTACAGTGACTATAAGCCTCTAAAGTATTTATTCACTGAGAAAGATTTGAATTTAAGACAACAACGTTTGTTGGAATATTTAGCATCATATGATTTGGATATTCACTATACCTCTGGGAAAGCCAACGTTGTAGTTGATGCTTTAAGTAGGAAATACGCCGTATCGCTTACTTAGTTATTGCCCAACTCTTATGGAAAAGATTGTCAGTAAGCAGGGATAAGATAGATTTTTACAAAGAATAGCTAAGAATATAAAACAATGTAAGGATTCCACGCCTTTCCTTCCCTTAAGCAATCATTCTCATCTTCTCTTCCATTTCTTCTTATTCTCCACCTTAAAATCCATGGCTTCCATGGTGAAAATCCTCCTCCTCCTCCATATATAAAATATATAAATTGCTGAAAAGTCGGTAACATAAAACAGTCGGTCCGGATAGAAGTAGTTGGTCTAGCAGCCTAGCAATAAAGGATAGCATAGTGGAACCCTAAGGTGAGAAATCGGCATTTATATTTGTTCACTTTTTATGTTGTGTGAATGATTGTTTATGATATGTTTGATTAGTAATTATTGTAATGTAAGCGTTTAGTGACAAACACTTATATATACACATGTATACACCGCAATATATATATATATACACACACACACACCCCTATATATGCTCGTGTGATGGATGAGTGGATGCTTCGTGGTTGTTATTAGGGAAATTATGTGCATTATACTTGTTACACACATATGTGGATTTATATGGATATCGGATAAGTCTCGGACCAAGTCAGTATTATAGATGAATATTTTATTCATTTAAATTTGAAAGTTGGAATATTGTTTGGAAATGGTTTTAAATAGTTTGAAAATAAATTATTAGTATAAAATGGTTTTCTAAATTATTTTGAAGCAATTTATATTGCGATCAAAATTAGAGCTTGTCGAAATAAATACCGGAACGTTCTAGGATGACAGAGAGGATAGTCTCTAGGCTTGGGTTTGAAAATTATAGTTTCCTTCTCCCTGGCTATATCTAACTGATCCGATGAACGAGATAGTTAATTCAAAATTTAGTTGAAATTTTTATTTCGGTCAAATTAGAACTTGCCGCACAGAAGAAATTTGTGTGATTAAGTTACAAATCTTAAACGGCTATAAATTTTCCAATTTAAATCAGATTTCCATAAAACAAAAAAAATGTTTTCTTCCTTTTAAAAAGAGCTTTCAAATAAGAGAAAGCAATTTTAAACTTCGATTTATAGTTTTCATGTTATGTTTAAAACAATTTAAAAATGATCGCTATAAGTGAAGTCCGTTGACTGTAATTATAAATGGCTATTATAGATTATTTAAAAATATGGAAAAATTCATAAAATCATAATTAATTATTTAAAAGTGATTTATGGTAAAATCATGAAGTTTTGGGCAACGCAAAAGTCATTTTATAGAAACTAGCCAATATTAGTATTTTGAAACACTTTTTGTAACGCTTTTGTAATGCTATTTTGTTAAATATTGAGTTTTGAAGAGATCTAGCTTTATAAATCTTTTCCAAACCTTAGCAAATGATTTCTAATTAGCAATGAAGTGTTTTAAATGAAAGTTTGAGTTTCCAAACATGAAGTATGGGTTGAGACTTGATTTAGTCCTATATATTCACATGGTTTTAAAGTTGCGCTTATCATTCGAAAAGACGGGGTTCAGAACCAGATCTAAAAACCATTCCGAATAATGATACGACATTATAAAGAAATTAAAGACATTGAAGACAATGTTGAAGACTGGGATCCTTCACATCGTAAGGGCGACTTTCTGAATGTCTCGAATGCCTGGCTCCCATTCGCAGATGGATTTTATTTCAGTTAAGTGGCAAGTAGTTCAAACGTATTTGGAGGAATTTCGGATTTTGGTTCAGACCCGCGACAAATCTTTATGGATTGTGTGTCTGACATTGTAATTGACTGCATAGCTCTGATCTTTATTAATATATATCTGCTTGGTGGCGGAGAATTTATTCTCTTGCTTAACACCGTTCTCTAAGACGTTTGAGCTTAGAGGTTATATATTGATAGAAATCAGTGATGCATGGTGAATGGACAATGTGGCATACTTAATTTATGTGATGGCTATATATGATCAAAGCATGGATTATCTAAGCGTAACTTTGTGTATATCGTGACCTCGGCAAGCCTCACACCCCGACAAATGGACAAAATAGGAAAAAATGTGGCAAGGTTATGGGTGTGCTGTCTCCTTCTAGATAAAAGGTGTATCATGGTATGGAGCCCAGGTATTAACCTATGTGGAAAACATCTACTTTTGTGGTTGTTGTTGGGGAGCACTTGGAATGGTCGGTAACGAGCGGGAGATGACATACGCATGCATACTCTAAGTTACCTAGATACAGAGGTAACCCGGCCTTGTGTTGGCATGAGAAGCATCAATGTTGATGCTCGGACATCCCTCTAGAGGTGTTCAAAATTTAGTTCGTTAAGGAAGTTCCTGTAACAACACGGAAAATCTGAGCCAATTTAAAATTTTCAAACTAGCAATTTTAGTGAATTTAAAATATTTAAAATAAATATTTTAAATAATAACGACGAAAAGTAAGTTTGAATCGATGTTTGAAAATGAATATAATTATTTCTAATTATAAACAAGGCCTAAAATGGCGCGGTAGTTTCAAAATTTGAATTCAAACTTTGACTGACTGTACCTGGAGCAAAACAAAACGGATTTTAGTGAAACCAAAAATATTTAAATATGTTAGTGAATATCTTTCTAACGAATCTGAAAAATCAAAGTTTCGTAGCGGGAAGCAGAATTTATGGCCAAATGAATTTTCAGAAAGGTCGCTATAGAGGTTATATAGCCCGTGAAAATGGCCATTTTGCAAACGACCTCAGAATTCGATGAAACCACTTTTGTTGGATCCGGTATGTCAAATTATTGCTAGGTTTCAAATTTCATAATTTTTGAAGCTAGTATGTGAGCGTGACAAAGGAAAATGTGTTTGGTTGATTTCTATTAAAGTGAATATTAGGCACACATCCCTAAAACGAAACTTAATTAGGCTCACATCCGGTCATAAACTTATTGTAAATTTAGTCCCTGTTTTTCGAAAATTCATAAAAAAAATATTAAAAAAATATAAAAAAATCACGTAAATTCGTATTTAAATAAAACATGTACTCGCCCAAAAATTCAGATCATAATAAAATCAAAACATGCATCAAAATCGAAAAAATACAGAAAACAACGAAAATGCAGTAATTTGCATCAAATCATGCACATATTTGGAATACTTGCATTCATCTGTGCAAGTATTTCTCTGTTATATTTTTACATGCAATACTTGCATACATGTGTGCAAGTATTTCAAATAGTTGCATACATGTATGCAAGTTTTTGCACACATTTTATTTTCACATGTAAATACTTGCATACATGTGTGCAAGTATTTCAAATAGTTGCACACATGTATGCAAGTTTCTGCATGCATTTTCAACTAAAACAACTTCAGAAATACTTGCATACATGTATGCAACTATTGGCAAAAGTTGCATACATGTATGCAACTATTTGCAAGTTTTTAAATTCACAATACATCCCTGTAATTAATGTTTTCTCTGTAAACCCGCCCCCTATTTTAGCTGCCGCCTGGAATCTTCCGCCTGCCACTTTCCATACCTCCGCCTCTTTCGTTTTCTGTCCAAATTTTCAGGCGCTATCACTTAAAAAAAAAAAAAAAATTCTAAAATCTGTAAATATTCTCGGAAGTCCACAGAAATTAAAAAAAAAAAGTTGCATAAATGTATGCAACTTTTACGAATAGTTGCATACATTTATGCAACTATTCGAATACACATGCATATATTTATGCACGCCTGTTTGAAAAATTGCATACATGTATGCAGTTTTTCTATATAACTGCATACATGTGTGCATATATGTCAAAATACATGCAAACGCGAATAAGTTGCACGTAGGTATGCAGTTTTTAAATAAATGCATCAGCAGATGCATGTTTTAACAATATGTGCATACATGTATGCATTTATACTGCAGTTTTGACGCAGATTTGAAATAAATGCATACATGTATGCAACTAATCGATTTATATGCATGTTTTGATGCAATTTACTGCATTTCGTTGATTTTCTGTATTTCGTGATTGTGACGTTGTTTTTAATGTTTTTTTGATCTGATTTTTTTCACGATTAATTGTTTTAATTAAATACGAATTTACATGGTTTTTTAATATTTTTTTTGTATTTTTTTGATGAATTTTCGAAAAATAGGGACTAAATTTACAATAAGTTTATGACCGGGTTTTTTTTATATTTTGAAACCTAATAGGGACCTCTAAAAAACGCACCCTCTATTAAATTGGATCGACCAGAAAAGGGCCATTTTTCAAATGGTCTCAGAATTCGACGAAACTAGTTTTGTTGGGACCGTATCGCCAAAACATAACTAGATTTATTTTTTGGGAATTTTTAGAATTAGTATGTGGCCCCAGCAATTTGAAATGTACGTTAAAATCAAATATTGAATGTTTTATATTTTAATTTGAAGAGAAACTGACTCAAACAGTCGAATGGGCCTACGAAACATATCCCATTGTGTTCGAAATGGAGGTATTTACCTAAGGGCGACAGTCGTTGGGTTCAAATAGCTCCCGGCCAATCAGAATTAAAAAAAAAAGTAAAATTCTCTCTCCTCGACATCGCGATAAACGACGGAAAGCAACTCAAACCTTTCCAGCCGATTTCCGACCGCTCCATCCATCACCAGACCTCCTTCCAGTTGAGTTTTTCGTAGATCTCTCCCAGGCTTCCGGTCCATACCCGATTTACCCTCCCTCGTAGCGAGAATCTCAAGATCAGAACCTCGAAAGTCGGGCCCTTTAAAGCGCCGCCGAGCTCGCCTCAGGACACCGAAGTTGGCCCTACTTCTGGCGCAAAAGCGCCCCTCCAAGCCCTTCCACGTGGCAGTGGTCGATCATCGTATCGAGCAACGGATTTCACGAAAAATCAAAACCTAGTTTTGAACAGATTTTGAAAAGTACGACCTATTTTATATTAAACTATTTAATAGCACTTTAAAGCGCTACGGTTTATGATTACACTGTAAAAATCATATCTTTTTCGTTTCCTAACGAAATTCGGTGAAACAAGAGATAGTGGACTCGTGTGGACGTCTTCTACATTCTAGAAGAGACCGGATATTTTTCTGAGCCTTCTACTATTTTTGGTGGAGTGGAACCCAATGTGAGATTTCTAAATTATAAACGATATGGAAAACGATGATGTATAAATTATATAGTTGATGTATGAGTTATATAAGCATTGTACAGCTCATGCATAAGCATTGTATAAGTTGTATGTTCGATGTATAAGTTATATATGCGTTGTAAAAATTAAATATGTGTTGAAATAGAAATGAAATATACTTATATAAATATATATATACACGCCCCTCGTCCACAAACCATGGACGATATTTATTGGTTGTGAATGGTGTGAAAATTGGTTGATAGCGAATGGTTGATTAGAATTGTTTGTGGTTGAAATTGATTGATTGTGGTTGAAAAATACCCGTTTGTGGTTGAGAATTATTTGGTTGAAACAACATAGGATTAGTTTGTGGAAAAGAAAATAAACATGCCGCCTGCGTGCGAACAAGATACATGAATTCCCCATTATCAAAAGCTGCGAGGCTTTAAGGTAGAGCGAGGATTCGTACTAGGGACGGTCCCGGTTTTAACTACCCTGCCGTTATGCTGCCGAAATTTTCAATAATATTCATATGTAAGAATTATTTTCATGTGTTGAAACTATATTCGTGTGTTGAATAGAAGTTCATGTGTTGAATAGAAATTCATGTGTTGAACGACATTCATGTTTTAAAATAAATTGTTTTATAATAAAAATCGTATTTTTATCATCTATATGAACTATATAAAATAGTCGTATTTTGAATTAAATTGTTTTATAATAAAAATCATATTTTTATCATCTATATGAACTATATAAAATAGTCATGTTTTGAAATAAATTGTTTTATAATAAATATCATATTTTTATCATCTATATGAACTATATAAAATAGTCGTGTTTTGAAATAAATTGTTTTATAATAAAAATCATATTTTTATCATCTATATGAACTATATAAAATAATCGTGTTTTGAAATAATTTGTTTTATAATAAAAATCATATTTTTACCATCTATATGAACTATATAAAATAGTCGTGTTTTGAAATAAATTGTTTTATAATAAAAATCATATTTTTATCATCTATATGAACTATAAAAAATAGTCGTGTTTTGAAATAAATTGTTTTATAATAAAAATCATATTTTTATCATCTATATGAACTATATAAAATAGTCGTGTTTTGAAATAAATTGTTTTATAATAAAAATCATATTTTTACCATCTATATGAACTATGTAAAATAGTCGTGTTTTGAAATAAATTGTTTTACAATAAAAATCACATTTTATTATATACATGAACTGTTAAAAATAGTTAAGTGTCGAAATAAATGTCTGTTGGATAAAAATATCATTTTTATCAAATGTTTGAAAAGAATATGGTTTAGAAATCGAAGAATAGATTATATTTATATATATGTATAAATATAATTATAATATATCGAATAACGAAGCTGCAGTTCGTGTTTTGAAACCGTGATTTCAAATGATTAGTGCGGGAGATCCGACCGTCGGATTTTTCCGAAACCGTCACCGTGGGGTTCGTCTTGGAAATATCTTTCCAACGATACCCACTTTGTGAAAATCCAATGGTTGGATTGTCTGCAATGTTTAATTCAAATATGAAGAAAAACAGCGCCAAAATCGATTATATATATATAATTAAATTAAATCGAATAACGACGCTGTCGTTCGTATGTTGAAATCGAAACTTCTAACGAGTGTACCGGGAGATCCGCCGTCGGATTTTCCCAAAACTTAAACCGTTGGATTCGTTTTGAAACGATCTTTCTAATGATATAAAATTTGTGAAGATCCAACGGTTAGATTTTCAGATATGTGTAAATCAAATCTGAAGAAAAACAACACCACGGCCGCGTTATGGCCTGAAGCGTCGTTTGAATAAATTGGCTATTTTTAAATAAATAAAAATAACGATAAATCATTATAAAATATTATAAACGATATGGAATGGAAATAAACCAAATTTACCCGGTTTATTAGATATTTGATGGTTGAGTGTGTTTGACATGAAAATTATACTAAAGAATTTATCTTTGATAAAAATAATGCGAACCTTTCCCTAAGAATGTGAAATTTAGAAACTAACTGAAGGTTATCTAAGTCGAATGGTTTCTTGGGTTTTGATCTGATGTTGGTTTCGGCCTTCGGGATTAATATTTGGGAAATCGTTCTCTTACTAATTTACGGTTAGTGACTGATGAATTGGAATGAGGCGTATGTGGTGTTTGTGTAGCACTTGTTTATTATATACGCGGGTTGCTCAGAAAGACCGGGTTTATCCCATTCTGAATAACTGAATCAACGATAAGAAGTCGATGATGAAGACAATGGTTGAAGACCGGAGATCTTCACCTCGGTTGGATGGTAACTGATGTCTTGATTGGGAGGCATCCCGAAATATAGATAATAAGTGGTGATCGTCCAGACGTGCTTGGAGATTGATGGGTATGCGAGATATATAGTGCCTCCGGTTTCGTTCAGGCCCAGAACGAACTTGCAAACGGACTGTGTATCTGACATTGGAATTCATTTTGTGTGATTGATAGCCATCAGTTGCATGGTGTGAATTGCCTGTATGGCATGCTAAGATGCAGTGATCAAGGCTTCTGTTGAAAAGCAAAGTCTTGTGGTTGATGATCAAAGCACCGCCTGTGTGGCATAGCTTTGTGTATAACGTTGATTTGCGAGCCTCACACCCCGGTATGAGCCAGAAACGGGAGAGGACCTCAGGGAGGACATGCGTTTCTTTCTAGCTATGGGTGGTGTTAGTGCTTAAACTGGCTGACATATATATTATTTTCACCCATGTGGTTGTTGCTGTTGCGAGGCGCCTCAGATATATCGGTGACTATTTGGAGCCGATGGAGTCATTCGTTGGCTCATTTACGCCCCAAAGGGCGGGGAAACGTAGTGTTCAGGCATTTTAATCCACATCGGTGGACCGGCCCTGACAATCCAAGGGGCAATTGCGGCTGTTCCTGAGGCTCGGGCTAGACAGTCTCGAATTCGGTAAGGACTATCTTTTGCCTTGGTTCATGACGGAAATCCAATTTCCAAATACGTGACTGTGCGGTTTTGATTATAAACCTATATATAGCGACATGATATATGGTACCCATGCCGTCTATGATTGATAGTTATGATTGAAATTGTTTTTGAAACATATAAACACTAGTAATAATATCAAATGCTTTTGTTTTATTCGTATCAAGCATATTTTGGCCATTATAAGGTAAAACTCAATCCTCCGATTTGCGTTGCATTGTGTGATGGGAACTGAGTCTTATAATGGCTTCATTTTTATAAAAAGCATAGCGATGTTTAAAAGGTTTACTTGTTGTAAAGTACTGGCAATCCAATGGAGTAAATCCGTTCCGCGAAAGTGGCGTGGTTCTGTGATTAGCCATATTATAAAATGTGTTAAGTAGATTTCTCATACCAGTCCCATGACTGACTCGTAGTTTGTTTCACTTGCAAACTCGGGTGCCCCTTTTTCTACAAGGGCGGCCTTGTGTTCAGGTTTTAGCAGGCTCTTTCTGGATAGCTGGAGCTGAAGATGGATTCTATCATTTATCTCTTTTTATGCTGTTCAGCTCCTATTGTACATATTATGTTTGTTTTCCGCTGTAGACATTTATGTATAGTTGAACTTTATTTGTACTAAGTATGATCCTGTATACTGTGTAACTGTGATGATTACATTTATCCATTGTATTATTTGTACATTATCTAGTGTATTTATTTAATTCTGTTCTATTATTATATGTTTATGTGTTATATTCCAAAGATTACCCTTGCCACCGTTAGTACGGCATTTGAGGTTGTCACAGCGTGGTATTAGAGGTTTGGTTAAGATTAGTTCCGGAATATAACATATTAACGAACTCGTCAGAAATAGAACCAGTAATGTTCTAGGACGAGTAACTCATTAAAGATAGGATCAGTAAGGTCCTAGTATGGGTAAAGCAGAATGAAATACACCCCAATAGACATGTTTACATTTAAAGTATATGTCTCTATGTTTGAAATATCCTTTCTATTGACCGGACACTTTGTCTGCCATTCGCAGACGTACTAGAAAATGAGTGCCAGAAACAGAAGAAGTAATACTGACCCGGATATAGAAGCTCTATTTATGAAATATAGAAATCTGGGTGGAATACCGTTCTCGGGAGAAGAATCTATTATGAAAACACGAGCTTTGATTCGTTCTGCTGAGAAAATCTTTGAAGGTTTAAAGCTGAGAGATGACCAGAAAAGATTACTGGCATCTTGGGCACTCAAAGACGAAGCTTTGTACTGGTGGGATTCGATTATTAAGGATAATCCAGAAGGTAATATTACCTAGGATAGATTTAAAGAGATTTTCCTAGAAAGATTTACTCCTCCTGAAGCAACTGAGCGGTTATGTGATGAATTCTCTTATCTGATACAAGGAGATATGACGATTTCAGAATATCATAAGAAATTCAATGAACTTTCCCATTTTGCACGGCATCTAATTCAAGATCCAAAGAGGAAGAATCTGAGGTTTATTCATAGCCTGCAAAGAAAATACCAGAATAGTGTAATGGCGCATGTGAAGCTTCCTTTTTCTGAAATGATATACATGGCTTACCAGTATGAGGATCTCGACAGGAAAGGTATGTTGCGAGACAAAGAGGAAGTCAGTTCTAGCGGCAAAAGGAAATTCGGAACTGATAGCCCAGAGGCAAGTGCACAACCTGAGGCCAGTACGAAGTCTGAGTTCAGAAAGAAGCCTAGATTCAATCGGGAAAAGGTTAAATCTGAAAAAGAACCAGTAATGACCGCCATATGCCTTAACTGCAATCAAAAGGGTCATCTGTCCAGGAAATGTAAGTCTTTGAAAATGCAGAAGAAGAAAGGATCTAAACCAAAGAACAAGGTTAAAGAAAATAGAAAATGCAATCTTTGCCATCAGGTTAGTCACGTAAAGCAAGATTGCCGACTATCACAAAAATCTGAAGTGGTTCAGGTAAATAAAGTAGCGAAAACTTCTTAGCCCTCAGCTAGTCAGGAAAGGCCAAATGTTTTAGAAGGCACGCTTATTGTCAAAGATATTCCAGTTAAAGTACTGTTTGACACCGGCACATCGCGAAGCTTTGTTGCAAAGAATGCGGTTAAGAAACTGGATTGAAATTTGAAGAAGCTCAAAGAACCAATGACTGTCCATAATCCGGTTGGGGGTTCCCTCGATCTCAGTTGGGTTTGTGGGGTGCCGGTTTCTTTTTCTCGTTATCGGTTCCCTACCATCGCGGTCGTCATGAATTTTACAGAATTTGATCTTATCTTGGGGTTAGACGGGTTAACCAAATATGAGGCTGAGGTTAAATGCACCGACAGAGTCGTTAAGGCAAAGATTAAAACAGGTGATTATATAACCATTCCATGCGAAGGTCAGAATTCTGATAGAAAAGACTTCTGGGCAGCTTTGGATGTTTCTCCTGCTCAAATAGAAAATATCCCAGTAGTCACGGAGAATATACAGGACCTTATAAAAGATATTCATATCGTCAAGAATTATGCAGATGTGTTCGAAGAAGTTGTTAGCTTACCTCCGCAGAGAGAAATTGATTTCAAGATCGCTTTAATTCCGAACGCAAGGCTAGTAGTGCACGCTATTCGGAGAATGACTCTAAAGGAGAAAGAAGAACTAGACAATCAAACTCGACAGCTTGTATGGAAGGGTCTGATCAGGCCTAGTTTCTTTGATTGGGGAGCAGCAGTGGTGTTTGTCCCAAAGTCTGACGGTACTCTGCGACTATGTGTGGATTATCGTGACTTGAATAAGCAGACAATAAAGAATAAATATCCATTGCCGCGAATCGATGATTTATTGGATCATCTGAATGGAGCACAAGTATTTTCAAGGATGGACCTAGCTACATGTTTCCATCAGCTTCGTATTGCCGAAGAGTGTGTTCCTATGACAGCATTCAGAGGTCCAGACTTATTCTATAAGTAGTTAGTAATGTCGTTCGGCTTATGTAACGCTCTAGCTTACTTCGTCGATTTGATGAATCGAGTGTTCAGAGGAGTCTTGAATAAGTTTGTTCTGGTTTTTATTGACGATATCCTAATCTTCTCTAAGTCAAAAGCCGAACATGAAAAACATTTGGAACAAGTTCTAGAAATTCTGAGAAGGAACGTTTTAAAAGCCAAATTGTCCAAATGTATATTCTGGCAAGATGAAGTGAAGTTTCTTGGCCACGTCGTATCAAAAGCGGGAATTGCTGTGGATCCAAGTAAAATCACAGCTATTCAAAATTGGAAACAACCTAGTACTCCTACAGAAGTCCGAAGTTTTCTTAGATTGGCTAGTTATTATCGGAAGTTCATTAAAGATTTTTCGAAGATATCTAGTCACTTAACAAAGCTTACAAAGAAGCACGCAAAATTCAAATGGACTCCAGAATGTGAGGAGGCTTTTGAGAAGCTAAAGTTAAGATTAATAACGGCTCCAGTGTTAACGATTATCGATAGCAATCAAGACTTGAAAGTCTGGACAGATGCCTCTAGAGAAGGCCTTGGTGCGGTATTAATGCAAAAAGGCCAAGTTGTTGCTTATACTAGCCGTCAGCTGAAGCCACATGAAAAGAATTACGTTACTCATGATCTTGAGTTGTTGGCTATCGTATTCGCTTTGAAAATCTGGAGACACTATCTTCTGGGTGAGAAATTCGAACTGTTTACAGATACCAGTCGCTAAAGTATCTGTTCACCCAGAAAGACTTGAATCTGAGGCAACAACATTGGCTAGAGTTCCTTGCAACATAAGATTTTGAGATTTTGTACACTCCAAGAAAAGCCAATGTCGTGGCCGATGCGCTAAGTCGAAAGAATGTAATGATTGCCAGTTTTATTATTACGACTTCATTGATGGGTAAAATATCTGTTCTTCAGAAGGACGATCAATCCATTCAGAGGATCAGAGAAAGAATACAGAAAGGCGAACACTTAAGTTTCCAGATTGATAACCAAGGGATTCTAAGGCTAAAGGGTCGAATTTGTGTTCCTAACATTTCTGAGCTCCGAAAGGAAGTGCTGGATGAATGCCACAAGTCAAAACTTAGTATCCGTCCAGGAGTGAGCAAAATGTATAATGACATCAAACGCACTTTCTGGTTGAGGTCGATGAAGAGAGACATTTTTTTATATGTTAGCAGATGCTCTACTTGCCAACTAGTCAAAAGCGACCAACAGAAACTTGCTGGATTGTTGCAACCGCTGGACATTCCAGGTTGGAAGTGGGAACATATTTCCATGGACTTCATAGATGGTTTGCCCAGAACCAAGTAAGGAAATGACAGTATTTGGGTGATCGTAGATCGCTTCACGAAGACCACCCATTTCATTCCTGTCAGATCGAACAGAACTGCTCAGAGTCTGACACAGATATATTTCAAGGAAATTGTTAGGCTATATGGAGTGACGATCAGTATAGTTAGTGATAGAGATCCAATATTTACTAGCAAATTCTGGGAGGCATTTCAAGTAGAACTGGGAACGAAGCTGAATCTATGCACCGCCTATCATCCTCAGACAGATGGTCAGACTAAGAGGGTGAATCGTATACTAGAAAATTTATTATGGGCTTGTGTTCTTGATTTTGGTGGATCATGGGAAGACCATTTACATTTAGCTGAGTTCTCATACAACAACAGCTACCAAGCGAGCCTGACAATGTCACCATTCGAAGCATTGTATGGTAGACCATGCCGATCTCCTGCTTGTTGGGTAGAACCAGGTAATAGACTTGTATTGTGGCCGGATATGATCCGTGAAGCTGCAAACAAAGTCGATTTCGTTAAGAAACGATTACTCGCCGCTCAAAGCCGACAGAAGAGCTATGCTGATTCGAGAAGAAGAGATTTGGCTTTTTCTGTTGGTGACAATGTGTATCTAAGGTTTCTCCGATGAGAGGAGTGATTCGATTTGGCAAAACTGGGAAGTTGGCGCCCATATTTATTGGTCCATTCCCTATTCTTGAACAGATTGGAACTCTCGCTTATAGAATTCAATTACCTGATTGGTTGCCTGGAGTGCATGATGTATTTCACGTATCTCAACTTCGAAAGCATGGTCATGACCTAGACTTGGTTGTGGAAGAAGCCGCACAATAGGATATTGAAATTACTCCAGAATTGGCTGTGAGAAGAGAGCCGCTAAAGATTACTGGCAAAGAAACCAAAGAACTGAGGAACAAGAAGGTTCACTTAGTCAAAGTGCAATGGAGTGGAGACCCGCGAGATTGTACTTGGGAAACAGAGGAAAGCATTAAGAAAGCCTATCCTAAGTGCAGGGTGAATATCTCTGATTGACTCTGGTGCAAGGTACATTTACCATACTTTGAAATTTCCATTATGTTCTCTACTTTTTGTTATTTTCTTTTCATGGATTTAAACTTTTAATTCTATAGTCTGATTATTTTAAAAGAGTATATGAATCGATTAGTATATTTTTGAAAAGTTAAAAACAAATTGATTGTTGTTTGTGTTGTGTGATAGTAGATATGATTAGTTAAATTGTTAGAACGATAGTTAATTTAATCAAGAAGAAAATGATGGTAAAATTATGAAATTAAATCAAGTATTGAGCTGATTTAAAAATAGATAGAAATATATGTGTCTGTATTATATATGTTTGAACAGGTAAATGGATTAGATGTTGAGTAAAGAATTTATTTGCATGCCCGACAAATAGGTAAACCTTAATGAGTTGGATGCGCAATTTTATTATTATATCAACTCCTGTGAATGCCATTGGATGCGGAGTGCTGGTTGTTCTGTGTGTAATAATAAACGTCGCCATAGGATAGTAACAATTAATTTTGAACTACACTACATGGCATACTTCTTGAAGATAGGCATACATCATCATATACCACATAAGCATTTGGAGTTTGTGTGACGAGATTGAAGATTTACCATACGAGCGAGAGGCTTGTATGGCAATGACTATATATTACAGGTTGAATTGATGACTGATATGGACCATATAAAATGTAACGGTAAATTGCTCTATTAATAAAAACCCCACACGGGTCTGGAGATGACAATAAACACGTCTCTCTGGTCATTAAGGCACAAAAACCATTTATAGGGCGACGAGAATTTATTCTCTGGAGTTATGATCTATACACACTCCCCTGTGGACACCGGAATATATCACTATAAACATGTGCATGCTTATTAGGATTTATTGGGTACCTAATACGGCCGAATAAATTTCCATACCCCTCCCCGTACAAAGGAGGTTATGGCGAATTTTTTTGAAAATTTAGGGTGTTAGCCAAATTTTTGAAGAATTTGAAAATTATTAGAAAATGAAAAGTTGAAGAATGGAAGCTAGATTGAAAATAGAGTTGGTTAATTAATCCACTTTCGACTCTGTTCCTTTTCGGGGACAAAAAGTTTTAAGTGGGGGAGATTGTAACAACCCGGAAAATCTGAGCCAATTTAAAATTTTCAAACTCGCAATTTTAGTGAATTTAAAATATTTAAAATAAATATTTTAAATAATAACGAAGAAAAGTAAGTTTGAATCAATGTTTGAAAATGAATATAATTATTTCTAATTATAAACAAGGCCTGAAATGGCGCGGTAGTTTCAAAATTTGAATTCAAACTTTGACTGACTGTACCGGGAGCAAAACAAAACGGATTTTAGTGAAACCAAAAATATTTAAATCTGCTAGTGAATATCTTTCTAACGAGTCTGAAAAATCGAAGTTTCGTAGCGGGAAGAAAAATTTATGGCCAAATGAATTTTCAGAAAGGTCGCTAAAGAGTTTATATAGTCCGTGAAAATGGCCATTTTGCAAACGACCTCAGAATTCGACGAAACCACTTTTGTTGAATCCGGGATGTCAAATTATTGTTAAGTTTCAAATTTCATAATTTTTGAAGCTAGTATGTGAGCGTGGCAAAGGAAAATGTGTTTGGTCGATTTCTATTAAATTGGATCGACCAGAAAAGGGTCATTTTTCAAACGGTCTCAGAATTCGACGAAACAAGTTTTGTTGGGACCGTATCGCCAAAACATAGCTAGATTTATTTTTCGGGAATTTTTAGAATCAGTATGTGGCCCTGGCAAATTAAAATGTACATTCAAATCAAACATTGAATGTTTTATATTTTAATTTGAAGAGAAACTGACTCAAACAGTCGAATAGGCCTATAAAACATATCCCATTGTGTTTGGAATGGGGGTATTTAGCTAGGGGCGATAGTCGTTGGGTTTGGATTGGAGGTCGTGTTAGAAAACCCTCTTTTAAAATTTTAAATAGCTCCCGGCCAATCAGAATTTTATAAAAAAAAAGGAAAATTCTCTCTCCCCGTCACCGCGATAAACGACGGAAAGTAGCTCAAACCTTCCCAGCCGGTTTCCGACCGCTCCGTCCATCTTCAGACCTCCTCCAGTTGAGTTTTTCGTAGATCTCTCCTCAGGCTTCCAATCCATAACCAATTTACCCTCCCCCGTGACGAGAACCTCGAGATCAGAACCTCGAAAGTCGCGCCCTTTAAAGCGTCGCCGAGCTCGCCTCAGGCCACCGAAGTGGGCCCCACTTCTGGCGCAGGAGCGCCCCTCCAAGCCCTTCCACGTGGCAGTGGTCGATCGTCGTATCGAGCAACGGATTTCACGAAAAATCAAAACCTAGTTTTGAACAGATTTTGAAAGGTACAGCCTATTTTATATTAAACTATTTAATAGCACTTTAAAGCGCTACGGTTTATGATTTCACTGTAAAAATCATATCTTTTTCGTTTCTTGACGAAATTCAGTGAAACAAGAGACAGTGGACTCGTGTGGACGTCTTCTACATTCTAGAAGAGACCGGATATTTTTCTGAGCCTTCTGCTATTTTTGGTGGAGTGGAACCCAACGTGAGATTTCTAAATTATAAACGATGTGGAAAACGATGATGTATAAATTATATAGTCGATGTATGAGTTATATAAGCGTTGTACACCTCATGTATAAGCGTTGTATAAGTTGTATGTTCGATGTATAAGTTATATATGGGTTGTAAAAATTATATGTGTTGAAATAAAAGTGAAATATACTTATATAAATATATATATATATATATATATATATATACGCCCCTCGTCCACAAACCATAGACGATATTTATTAGTTGTGAAAGTGAAAATTGGCTGATAGTGAATGGTTGATTAGAATTGTTTGTGGTTGAAATTGATTGATTGTGGTTGAAAAATACTCGTTTGTGGTTGAGAATTATTTGGTTGAAACCACATAGGATTAGTTTGTGGAAAAGAAAATAAACATGCCGCCTGCGTGCGAACTAGATGCATGAATTCCTCATTGTCAAAAGCTGCGAGGCTTTAAGGTAGAGCGAGGAGCCGTATTAGGGACGGTCCCGGTTTTAACTACCCTACCGTTATGCTGCCGAAATTTTCAATAATATTCATGTGTTGAAACTATATTCGTGTGTTGAATAGAAGTTCATGTGTTGAATAGAAATTCATGTGTTGAACGACATTCATGTTTTGAAATAAATTGTTTTATAATAAAAATCATATTTTTATCATCTATATGAATTATATAAAATAGTCGTCTTTTGAAACAAATTGTTTTATAATAAAAATCACATTTTTATCATCTATATGAACTATATAAAATAGTCGTGTTTTGAAATAAATTGTTTTATAATAAAAATCATATTTTTATCATCTATATGAACTATATAAAATAGCCGTGTTTTGAAAAAATTGTTTTATAATAAAAATCATATTTTTATCATCTATATGAACTATACAAAATAGTCGTGTTTTGAAATAAATTGTTTTATAATAAAAATCATATTTTTACCATCTATATGAACTATATAAAATAGCCGTGTTTTGAAATAAATTGTTTTATAATAAAAATCATATTTTTATCATCTATATGAACTATATAAAATAGTCGTGTTTTAAAATAAATTGTTTTATAATAAAAATCATATTTTTATCATCTCTATGAACTATATAAAATAGTAGTGTTTTGAAATAAATTGTTTTATAATAAAAATCATATTTTTACCATCTATATGAACTATATAAAATACTCGTGTTTTGAAATAAATTGTTTTACAATAAAAATCACATTTTATTATATGCATGAACTGTTAAAAATAGTGAAGTGTCGAAATAAATGTTTGTTGGATAAAAATATTATTTTTATCAAATGTATGAAAAGAATATGGTTTTGAAATCGAAGAATAGATTATATTTATATATATGTATAAATATAATTAAAATATATCGAATAACGAAGCTGCAGTTCGTGTTTTGAAACCGTGATTTCAAACGATTAGTGCGGGAGATCCGACCGTCGGATTTTTCCGAAACCGTGACCGTTGGGTTCGTCTTGGAAATATCTTTCCAACGATACCCGCTTTGCGAAAATCCAACGGTTGGATTGTCTGGAATGTTTAATTCAAATATAAAGAAAAAACAGTGCCAGAATCGATTATATTTATATTTATATATATATAAATATAATTAAACTAAATCGAATAACGACGCTGCAGTTCGTATTTTGAAATCGAAACTTCAAACGAGTGTACCGGGAGATCCGACCGTCGGATTTTCCCAAAACTGAAACCATTGGATTCGTTTTGAAAAGATCTTTCTAATGATATAAAATTTGTGAAGATCCAACAGTTAGATTTTCATATATGTGTAAATCAAATCTGAAAAAAAATAGCGCCACGGCCGCATTATGGCCTGAAGCGTCATTTGAATAAATTGGCTATTTTTAAATAAATAAAAATAGCGATAAATCTTTATAAAATATTATAAACGATATGGAATGGAAATAAACCAAATTTACCCGGTTTATTAGATATTTGATGGTTGAGTGTGTTTGACATGAAAATTATACTAAAGAATTTATCTTTGATAAAAATAATGGGAACCTTTCCCTCAGAATGTGAAATTTAGAAACTAACTGAAGGTTAGCTAAGTCGAATGGTTCCTGGGTTTTGATCTGATATTGGTTTCGACCTTCGGGGTTAATATTTGGGAAATCGTTCTCTTACTAATTTACGGTGAGTGACTGATGAATTGGAATGAGGCGTTGTTGTGTTTGTGTAGCACTTGTTTATTATATACGTGAGTTGCTCAGAAAGACCGGGTTTATCCCATTCTGAATAACTGAATCGACGATAAGAAGTCGATGATGAAGACGGTGGTTGAAGACCGAAGATCTTCACCTCGGTTGGATGGTAACTGATGCCTTGATTGGGAGGCATCCCGAAATATAGATAATAAGTGGTGATCGTCTAGATGTGCTTGGAGATCGATGGGTATGCGAGGTATATAGTACCTCCGGTTTCGTTCAGGCCCAGAACGAACTTGCAAAACGGACTGTGTGTCTGACATTGGAATTCATTCTGTGTGATTGATAGCCATCAGTTGCATGGTGTGAATTGCCTGTGTGGCATGCTAAGATGCAGTGATCAAGGCTTCTGTTGAAAAGCAAAGTCTTGTGGTTGATGATCAAAGCACCGCCTGTGTGGCATAGCTTTGTGTATAACGTTGATTCGCGAGCCTCACACCCCGGTATGAGCCAGAAACGGGAGAGGACCTCAGGGAGGACATGCGTTTCTTTCTAGCTATAGGTGGTGTCGGTGCTTAAACTGGCTGACATATATATTATTTTCACCCGTGTGGTTGTTGCTGTTGCGAGGCGCCTCGGATATACCGGTGACTATTTGGAGCCGATGGAGTCATTCGTTGGCTCATTTACGTCCCAAAGGGCGGGGAAACGTAGTGTTCAGGCATTGTAATCCACATCGGTGGACCGGCCCTGACAATCCAAGGGGCAGTTGCGGCTGTTCCTGAGGCTCGGGCTAGACAGTCTCGAATTCGGTAAGGACTATCTTTTGCCTTGGTTCATGACTGAAATCCAATTTCCAAATACGTGACTGTGCGGTTTTGATTATAAACCTATATATGGCGACATGATATATGGTACCCATGCCGTCTATGATTGATAGTTATGATTGAAATTGTTTTTGAAACATATAAACACTAGTAATAATATCAAATGCTTTTGTTTTATTCGTATCAAGCATATTTTTGCCATTATAAGGTAAAACTCTATCCTTCGGTTTGCGTTGCATTGTGTGATGGGAACTGAGTCTTATAATGGCTTCATTTTTATAAAAAGAATTGCGATGTTTAAAAGTTTTACTTGTTGTAAAGCACTGGAAATCCAATGGAGTAAACCCGTTCCATGAAAGTGGCGTGGTCCTGTGTTAAGTAGATTTCTCATACCTGTCCCATGACTGACTCGTAGTTTGTTTCACTTGCGAACTCGGGTGCCCCTTTTTCTTCACGGGCAGCCTTGTGTCCAGGTTCTAGCAGGCTCTTTCTGGATAGCTGGAGCTGAAGATGGATTCTATCATTTATCTCTTTTTATGTTGTTCAGCTCCTATTGTACATATTATGTTTGTTTTCCGCTGTAGACATTTATGTATAGCTGAACTGTATTTGTACTAAGTATGATCCTGTATACTGTGTAACTCTGATGATTACGTTTATCCTGTGTATTATTTGTACATTATCTGGTGTATTTATTTAATTATGTTCTGTTATTATCTGTTTATGTGTTATATTCCAAAGATTACCATTCCCACCGTCAGTACGGGGTTTGGGGTTGTCACAGTTCCTTTGCTTGGTCATTTTTGGAAACCCAATCTCCATTACGACCCTGTACATTTGAGTTGTATATTATTATGTCAGTACAGTATATGGTATCTATGCTGGCTAAGATTGATATATTTACTTTTGAAAATATTTTTCACACTCTACACTAATAATAATATTGTAACAACCCGTATTTTGATAACGTGTTATAATCATAAATCTAGGAAGAATTAAATTTTAAAATAAGAACCAAGGGAAATGGGTTGCGCCATTGCGTTCGTCTCGGAATTCTGCATGAAATTGAGTCCGAGTTTTCGAAAATCAGAGTCCGTATGACCAAGTTATGGCTCCCCAAAGTTTTAGAAATTTTCAGAGTTCAAAACAGTTCAAATTCGAGTTCAAATTCGAATTTCAAAACCCAGACAGACTGGGCGGGAAATTTCCCGCCCAGCACCCCAGGTCGACTGGGGAGTTGACTGGGCAGTTGACACCCCCCTAGGTCGACTAGGGAGTCGACTGGGTAGTCGACACCCCCAGGACCAGGTCGACTGCGCAGTCGACTTGGGTGTAGACCTGGTCCCCGAGCCCATTTTTGGGCCAGTATTCGTTCTGATGTATCTAGTCCGATTTCTGTCCAGATTCATATGTCTAAACCTATTTAAACAGCCCCAAACCTAGCCTTCTCTACACACAATTCTATTCTGCTTCTACTCTGCCTCTGTTCTAAATAAAAATAAAAATGGCGTCGCTACTCTGTTGGAATCAAAACTAGAAGCTAATCAACATCAACCTAAGCAACTCAATTCAAACTAGAGATTAAGGCTTCAAGCAACGACGCCTAGACCATATTGAATCAAATCAGAAGATTAATCAAGTTAGACATTTCAACGCGACAACGAATCGATTTGTCCTCTCTTAGCCAATCAATGTAAGTTCTAGTTGCTTTCCGATTTAAATATTTAACTATAATAAGGCCATGGAATAAAGTGGAATTGGATTTAAGTATGTTTATCGATTCAGATCTATTTCTGTTGCTTCTTGAACCTTGAGTTTTGAGACTTGTTCATCTTTATTCTCATGTCTAGTTCATGGTCTATTCAGCCTGTTGTAATCTTAATATGCCTGTGATGATGTTTCTCCCTCCGATCTTATTTTGATGCAAGATTCTACCTTTCACCTATTTATTTTCTTTCGATGAACCTTGGTCAATTTCGGACCTTGGCCTAAAATCACGACATGCGTACGATACGTATACGGGGGAATTATGGGATTATTTCCTATATGAATATATGATGGAATTATTGGCAACATGAAATCGGATATTATCATTGTATTTGCGAGTTTGGGCTTGATATGTAAAATTTTGGTATAATCTTGTTATGAGGAAATTTGCATAAATATTATATGCATGGAATTTGGCATAAATTTGGATCTATGTAATGTAACATGTAAATCAAATCAAAAGATTGGACAACTGGCTTGTATTGTAATAAAAAGGTTATGGCTTGGGGTAACTACATCATAAATCACGATTTGGGTTTATTGGATATGAAACTTAATACATGTAATGTTGGCTAGATCTTGACATATGTAAAAGGGCATGAAATTTGGTATAAATGTAAATTGTCTAGGATTAGGCATATATAAATTGGCATATGTAATTTGGTATGGATCTTGATAGATGTGTAAATTGGCATAAAAATTAGCATACATGTAAAACAGCATGAATTGAACATATGTAAATTTTGGTATGAATTGGGCATATGTAAAAACAGACATGCAACCTAGAACTTGGGCATATGTTAATTATGAAAAATTTGGAATCGAAACATATATGATAATTTATGACTTGGAGAAAGTTTAATATGAACGCGCCTAAGTTGGGTTTTGGGTAGTTGGTTTTGTATTGGACATTTAGAAGGCACGTAAACATGCTTATGAACTTGAAACATGAATTGGTTATGAATATGAATCATTAACTTGATAATAGGCATAAGTGAAAACATGAAACTCACCATGAAACTAGACACGAACTTGACATGAAACTTGAACATGGACATGATATTTAGAATGAACTAGAAAATGGCCAACTCGAGGTTGGGTTGAGTTTGCAGTGTAATTCTGCCCGGAAACCGCCCGGCAAATCCAGTTACTGCAAACAATAGGAATCCAATGTGGGTAGTTGGTCCATATCGCACTTGAAAACCCGAGGTCAGACTGAGTTGTGGTGTAATTCTGCCCGGAACCGCCCGGCATATCCAGTGACCACAACAACAGGTCTGATGTGAGAGGTCAGGGGTGCGTAAATGAATGACTTGATAGGGTTAAGTCATGAAACCGCTTGAATATACTTAACCAATTTGACACGATGACTTGATAGGGTTAAGTCATGAACCGCTTGAATATACTTAACCAATTTGACACGATGACTTGATAGGGTTAAGTCATGAACCGCTTGAATATACTTAACCAATTTGACACGATGACTTGATAGGGTTTAAGTCACGAACCGCTTGAACATACTTAACCAACTTGACACATGATTCGTAGGGCTAAGTCATGAACTTGAACGACAACACTTAGCCAATTTGACATGATACGTAGACGGGTTAAGTCACGAACTTGAATGACCACACTTAACCAACTTGACATGCTAGACTGATGGGGTTAAGTCTCGAATTTAAATGACAACACTTAACCTGCTGGACGGAAAACCCTAGTTACGCGGTCCCTTTTCAGCAGTAACCCACTAGATGTATCATGGTACCCTGGAACTAGGCAGGGTGGGGCACGATTACTGGGCTGATTGTAAGCGACCAGAACGACGGCTGAGTTGGTGCGCCATTGTAGGTTCAGGCGGACTACGGTCGTGCACGTAGTCCGGAGTTGAAAAAGCAGGCATTGGGCACCAGTAGGTTTACACTGTGCGTGCTTGATTCGTGTCGGTGGTTGGCACTCTAGGGCTTGATACACCCTATGGTGGACCTAGCACAGGTGACTACATTCGTGATAGGGCCGTATGACACAGACACATGAACGAGATTGGACTTGTAGGGGAGCCGATCGATTAATAGATCGTTTCGTGAGACCAAGTAATGGATCATTTCATGACATTGGGCAAGAGATCATTTTTTAGTCAACACATGACACGGGTTGGGATACTAGTACGGTTCGTGCAGAGCAAATAGATATCATAGAAGTATTTTAATGGTAAAGCAGATAAATCTTGCGATGCTTGATAGAAATCTTGCGAAATTATACTTAGTTTATCTTGAATGGAAACCTGGCGATGTTTATACTTGACAAAAACCATATGAGGTTATTCTTAGTTATCTTTCCTGTAGCTTCACTTGTCATCATGCTTATGTTTACTTTCAGTTTATTCATGCCATGTTATCTTTGCTTGTTTTTTATGCTGAAAGTCACTAGGACTTACTCAGTCTTTATGACTGACCCGTTTTGTTTTCGCCTCTTTTTCTTCCGTTCCCCCCCCCCAGGTTCGCAGGGTGGGAATACAGCTTAGTTCGGATCTTACCAAGCTCCAAAGCTCTTTCATGTACGTCTTGGATTTCTCTTGGCTATGGCTTGCTTTGCTTTATTTGGGAATGATTTATAACTATGGTTTTATGCTTATTTGCTATTGCAAGACAGATTTCGATGTAATTGACTTAATAGCATTTTGATGTAAAAGGCTTTAGACCTTACTAGAATTTAAAGCAATGAAATTTGGGTTTTCCTTCCGCTGTTTTATTTATGTTCTGTCTTGTAATATTTCTGTGTATGTTTACCTAGATAATACTCCACCAATGCTAGAGCATTCCCTTTGTGAGTGACCCTAGTGGAGGTGGGGTGTTACATTTGGTATCAGAGCAGAAGGTTACCAGACTGGGCAAAAGCTTTTAAAAAACCTTCTGAAACTATTTTTTAAAACATTTACAAAGAAGCATTTTTCTGAAGAAAAGTTTTTGTTTTACGAAAGGCATGTTCCCCAAAGCTATGTGCACTATCTTTTGATTCTCTCCTTGAGTCTCTTCTCTCTTTCTTTTTCACCATAGTTTGTAGGCATACAACACATGTCGGAGGGCAAAGTAGTGCTCAACCTCCATCTGTAGCCGCAGCAGTTCCATCTGCGACTAATCTTATTTCAAGCTTTGTAGGGTTGCCCGTGCGATGGAGGTAGCTTTCGAGAAACTTGTCAACAATCTATACAAGGATAGTAAGAACGAGGATAAAGAACACAAGCCTAAGGATGAGAAACTTGTTGATAAGGCGTAATCCACGAAGGAGGAAAAGGTGAAAGGGAAGAGGTCAAAGTAAATGAATAATAAAACCCATGACAAGAAAGAACATCGTTGGTATGGTAAAAAGGGACATGTAGTTAATTATCATAGGACAAGGACAAGGGCAAAGAACAAGATCGTCGAGAGGGCAATTGTATGCTCTCACTACTAGCATACCTAAGAGAGGTGGTAACGTTTCTGTTAAAATTTTAGCTTCTCTTTTCTATCATACCATGGGAACTTTGTTTTTTATACATCGCATCCTTTTAATTCTGCCTCGATAGTTGAGTCTCTGCACCTTAGTACTAGCATAGTAGAGGATCCCATTTTTTTGTCTCAAATCCTGTTGGGGAATCGGCTCATGTATTCATGATTTGTTTGGATTTGAGAATGTCTATGCTAAGTGTTGAGTTTAGAAGTAATGCTTATGTTTATGTTTTGGGCTATGGGTTGATTCTAGCGATGGAGTAGTTATCCAGTAAGGGGTGACATTCTCGGTTTTGAAAAGAGGGTAGTTAGGACTCTTGACTTGCCTCGGTAATACCCTCGAAGTCGCGTGTAACCTTTAGGGGTTCTCTCATGATTAGTTACCTAGAATCTCTTGATACATTTATTGATCCGCTCGAGTAGTGTTCACCACTAAGGCGGATGGTTCATTTTCACTTATGCATGAGTTGTAGAAAGTCACCTTAGTAAGTACATTTGGCAACATGGTTGATATTTGTTATTTTCAAGAGATAGTTCTTCTGCATGGAATACCTCCTAGTAAGTGAACGAGATCCAAGATTCACTAGTGAATTTTGGAGAGCTTGCATGAAACCATGAGTACGTAGTTAAGTATACTAGAAGGAGGATAAGTGAAAGTGGAACGAGAAGCAACAGAGAAATGAGTTCCAACTCATATTTTGGAAACAAGAATTAAGAATCTGTGAAGTTAAAGACGTTCAAAGCACAATGGAGTTAAGCTCAAGGAAACGCGACTTAGAAGATTGAAGACTAGATACGTGCATCATATCTCTTTTTAAGAGTATATCCTTGGTCCCTCTTTTCCTGTAGAGCTTACTTGCATGTTATCTTTTTCCTCTCGTTCCTATTCTCAATCAAATTTCTGTTGCAAACCCCATAGGGAGTATGACTCATCTGTTAGTAATACATTTTGGGGCTTGAGGGTGTCCGTTGGGTTGACTAAACTCTTTGGGTTTTATAGGATACGGGTTGGTTTTAGGAAGGGATTCCCTTGTGACCTAAAAGGAGTCCATCATGCTTAGTTTCCTCGAAACGTACATTGGTTTGATTGAGTAATTCTTTGGGTGTCAACCTGATGTTGATTTCGGTCTCCGGGGCTGGTGCTTAGGGAGTTCTTCTCCTGATCAGTATATATGTGACATATATTTCCAGTTTTGACATGGCCTAATGGGCACAAGGTTTTTACTTGCTTCTATCATTCGGCTATACCTTTAGGTAGGAACAATTGGGTGTAAACATGTGTTTGAGACATGTTATGATTGATGGTTGCAAGTGGCTGCAAGTGGTTGCTAGTGGTTGCTCGTGGATGCATTTACACATTAGGCACTAGATCGGCTCAGTCACCTTTCATATTGCATATGCATGAGTGTTTATACTTGTTTATGGATGAATTTGAATGTGTTATCATGTGGATGTTGCATATGGATGGATGTTTGTGCACACATATAGTGTTTATGTGACTAGGACTATTTGCATACATGTTGGATTCATGGCACTAAACATATTTTGCATTTTGAAGATCAATCAGGCCTGATCATTTGCATTAGATAAGGAACATATACACACACTTTTTGCATATGTTCATACAGCATTAGAAATCTCTTAAGGACAATGTTTACTTGTGGATGATGTTTTGAGTAGATGGATGATGGATGGTAGGATACGTTCTTCCTAACTTAGAGATTTCGGGGACGAAATCCTTTAAGGAGGGGAGAATATAACAACCCGTATTTTGATAACGTGTTATAATCATAAATCTAGGCAGAATTAAATTTTAACATAAGAACCAAGGGAAACGAGTTGCGCCATTGCGTTCGTCTCGGAATTCTACATGAAATCGAGTCCGAGTTTTCGAAAATCGGAGTCCGTATGACCAAGTTATGGCTCCCCAAAGTTTTAGAAATTTTCAGAGTTCAAAACAGTACGAATTCGAGTTCAAATTCGAATTTCAAAACCCAGACAGACTGGGTGGGAAATTTCCCGCCCAGCACCCCAGGTCGACTGGGGAGTCGACTGGGCAGTCGAACCCCCCCAGGTCGACTGGGGAGTCGACTGGGCAGTCGACACCCCCAGGACCAGGTCGACTACGCAGTCGACTTGGGTCTCGACCTGGTCCCCGAGCCCATTTTTGGGCCAGTATTCGTTCTGATGTATCTAGTCCGATTTCTGTCCAAATTCATCTGCCTAAACCTATTTAAACAGCCCCAAACCTAGCCTTCTCTACACACAATTCTATTCTGCTTCTACTCTGCCTCTGTTCTAAATAAAAATAAAAATGGCGTTGCTACTCTGCTGGAATCAAAACTAGAAGCTAATCAACATCAACCTAAGCAACTCAATTCAAACTAGAGATTAAGGCTTCAAGCAACGACGCCTAGACCATATTGAATCAAATCAGAAGATTAATCAAGTTAGAAATTTCAAAGAGACAACGAATCGATTTGTCCTCTCTTAGCCAATCAATGTAAGTTCTAGTTGCTTTCCGATTTAAATATTTAACTATAATATGGCCATGGAATAAAGTGGAATTGGATTTAAGTATGTTTATCGATTCAGATCTATTTCTGTTGCTTCTTGAACCTTGAGTTTTGAGACTTGTTCATCTTTATTCTCATGTCTAGTTCATGGTCTATTCAGCCTGTTGTAATCTTAATATGCCTGTGATGATGTTTCTCCCTCCGATCTTATTTTGATGCAAGATTCTACCTTTCCCCTATTTATTTTCTTTCGATGAACCTTGGTCAATTTCGGACCTTGGCCTAAAATCACGACTTGCGTACGATATGTATACGGGGGAATTATGTGATTATTGCCTATATGAATATGATGGAATTATTGGCAACATGAAATCGGATATTATCATTGTATTTGCGAGTTTGGGCTTGATATGTAAATTTTGGTATAATCTTGTTATGAGGAAATTTGCATAAATATTATATGCATGGAATTTGGCGTAAATTTGGATCTATGTAATGTAACATGTAAATCAAATCAAAAGATTGGACAACTGGCTTGTATTGTAATAAAAAGGTTATGGTTTGGGGTAACTACATCATGAATCACGATTTGGGTTTATTGGATATGAAACTTAATACATGTAATGTTGGCTAGATCTTGACATATGTAAAAGGGCATGAAATTTGGTATAAATGTAAATTGTCTAAGAATAGGCATATATAAATTGGCATATGTAATTTGGCATGGATCTTGATAGATGTGTAAATTGGCATAAAATTAACATACATGTAAAACAACATGAATTTAACATATGTAAATTTGGTATGAATTGGGCATACGTAAAACTAACATGTAACGTAGAACTTGGGCATATGTTAATTATGAAAAATTTGGAATAGAAACATATATGATAATTTATGACTTGGAGAAAGTTTAATATGAATGCGCCTAAGTTGGGTTTTGGGTAGTTGGTTTGTATTGGACATTTAGAAGGCACGTAAACATGCTTATGAACTTGAAACATGAATTGGTTATGAATATGAATCATTAACTTGATAATAGGCATAACTGAAAACATGAAACTCGCCATGAAACTAGACACGAACTTGACATGAAACTTGAACATGGACATGACATTTAGAATGAACTAGAAAATGGCCAACTCGAGGTTGGGTTGAGTATGCAGTGTAATTCTGCCCGGAACCGCCCGGCAAATCCAGTTACTGCAAAGAATAGGATCCAATGTGGGTAGTTGGTCATATCGCACTTGAAAACTCGAGGTCAGACTGAGTTGTGGTGTAATTCTGCCCGTAACCGCCCGGCATATCCAGTGACCACAACAACAGATCTGATGTGAGAGGTTGGGGTGCATAAATGAATTAATGACTTGATAAGGTTAAGTCATGAACCGCTTGAATATACTTAACCAATTTGACACGATGACTTGATAGGGTTAAGTCATAAACCGCTTGAATATACTTAACCAATTTGACACGATGACTTGATAGGGTTAAGTCATGAACCGCTTGAATATACTTAACCAATTTGACACGATGACTTGATAGGGTTAAGTCACAAACCGCTTGAACATACTTAACCAACTTGACACATGATTCGTAGGACTAAGTCATGAACTTGAATGACAACACTTAGCCAATTTGACATGACACGTAGACGGGTTAAGTCACGAACTTGAATGACCACACTTAACCAACTTGACATGCTAGACTGATGGGGTTAAGTCTCGAATTTAAATGACAACACTTAACCTGCTGGACGGAAACCCTAGTTACACGTTCCTTTTCAGCAGTAACCCACTAGATGTATCATGGTACCCTGGAACTAGGCAGGGTGGGGGCACGATTACTGGGCTGATTGTAAGCGACCAGAACGACGGCTGAGTTGGTGCGCCATTGTAGGTTCAGGCGGACTACGGTCGTGCACGTAGTCCGGAGTTGAAAAAGCAGGCATTGGGCACCAGTAGGTTTACACTGTGTGTGCTTGATTCGTGTCGGTGGTTGGCACCCTAGGGCTTGATACACCCTATGGTGGATCTAGCACAGGTGACTACATTCGTGATAGGGCCGTATGACACAGACACATGAATGGGATAGGACTTGTAGGGAGCCGATCGATTAATAGATCGTTTCGTGAGACCAAGTAATGGATCATTTCATGACATTGGGCAAGGGATCATTTTATAGTCAACACATGACACGGGTTGGGATACTAGTACGGTTGGTGCAGAGCAAATAGATATCATAGAAGTATTTTAATGGTAAAGCAGAGAAATCTTGCGATGCTTGATAGAAATCTTGCGAAATTATACTTAGTTTATCTTGAATGGAAACCTGGCGATGTTATACTTGACAAAAACCATATGAGGTTATTCTTAGTTATCTTTCCTGTAGCTTATCTTGTCATCATGCTTATGTTTACTTTCAGTTTATTCATGCCATGTTATCTTTACTTGTTTTTATGCTGAAAGTCACTAGGACTTACTCAGTCTTTATGACTGACCCGTTTTGTTTCGCCTCCTTTTCTTCCGTCCCCCCCCCCAGGTTCGCAGGGTGGGAATACAACTTAGTTCGGATCTTACCAAGCTCCAAAGCTCTTTCATGTACGGCTTGGATTTCTCTTGGCTATGGCTTGCTTTGCTTTATTGGGGAATGATTTATAACTATGGTTTTATGCTTCTTTGCTATTGCAAGACAGATTTCGATGTAATTGACTTAACAACATTTTGATGTAAAAGGCTTTAGACCTTACTAGAATTTAAAGCATTGAAATTTGGGTTTTCCTTCCGCTGTTTTATTTATGTTCTATCTTGTAATATTTCTGTGTATGTTTACCTAGATAATACTCCACCAAAGCTAGTGCATTCCCTTTGTGAGTGACCCTAGCGGAGGTGGGGTGTTACAAATATCAAAATGGTTTCCACGTATTAAAGCATTTTTGACTATCATAAAGAGAAACCTCGCCCATGTGTGCGTTTGCATTGTGTGTATGCTGCGAGACCTTATGTTAGTTTCATTTTTCAAAAAGTCATTGTGAATTTTCTATGCACAAACAAATATGATGAGTTCTCACACCAGTCCTATGACTGACGTGGAGTTGTTTTGGTTTCACACAAAACTCTAGGTGCCCATAATTTTTACATGGGCAGCCTAGTGTCAGGTTTAGTAGCAGTTTTTGGAGCTTGCATCTTGGAGCCTTTTTCTAGGTGGATTCCTCACTTTTGTGGAGTTGTTGTTGCTGTGGAATATCATCTATTTTCTTTGGACATGTTATTTTGTGGGCATATGTGATCTGGAGCTATTCAAGTGAAGATGAAGTCTGTTATAGGATTTACATTGTTAGTCACTTTCCGTTGTTCTTTTGGTTATGGTTATGTAATGTTGTACACTTTGATGAAATCTCATGTTATATAAATGAGAAGTTGTTTTATTTCATTGTGATTGGTATAATGTCTTATATCCCCAGATAACCAGGAATCTGACACTTGAATTTTCGGCATTTTGATTAGGAGAATGTATTACAGTGTCAATTTTCGAGGGTCGAAATTCCGGGTCGTCACAATAGTTCTACCAACATCAAAGCATTTATGATATCTAGATCTTTCTGCTGTAGTGCCTCAGAAAGATCATTAGTAACTGCAAGAACACTTTTCATTTAGTTATTAATGTTCTTACCGAACTAGTAGAAGATATGCCAGGTGATATAAACGGAGAACCTTTATTTTGACAAAAGTGCTACAATTTCATGATTAGTGTACCATAATGTAAACCCCAACATATGTCACCTGGTCATCTCAAACTACGCTCTTGATTTAATCCCCGACTACTAGATAGTTCATCATTTTCAAGTTGACTAAATGTTCGATTAACTTCCTTTTCTCTAAGAATGTACTAACGTTTGCATGATGCTTTAGCAAGGTTTGCCAAATTATTAACTAAGTGAAAAAACTTGGAAATATGATATATATCTTTGGCGACACGAAGAGGTGCTAATTGAAGTTAATGAGAAAAATAGTGAACACAGAAAGCAGACTTGTTCTCTCTTAGAACAAGCGTTTTTAGACCATTAAACATACCTTGAATATTAATTGCACCATCATAACCTTGTCCCCACAACATGGACATGCTCAATTTATGTTTACTAAAAAAATATCATGTGATATATTTAGAGAAATTGATGTTGTATTAGGCAGGCCCAATCCTGGGCATAGGTAGCCTAGGCGGCCGCCTAGGGTCTCCGATTTCAGGCAGCCATTGCCCAGGGACTTAGGTTGGCCGAGGGGCCTTAAACCTGTATTTATTTACATGTATACAATATGTTAGCACAAAGTAATTAAATGTGAGGTCGGTCAAGTGGAAAAGTCATGTAGTTGGCATTGAGGGGGTCTACAATTCGATTCTTTACTTTGGAATGAAGCCTTTTAGTCTTCCCCATTCGTTTTTCTTTGCCATTCCATTCCTTGCCACCTTTTTTCGGCCAAGGGCCTCATCAACCTCAGGGCCACCCCCAATATTAGGAACATGTACCATGCCTACAAACCTTTCAATAACACTTTCTGTATCATCCACAAATCGTTAAACAATTGTCATTTGCTCCTTAATTGATGTATCACAAGCTTCGCCAATTACTAGTGCAAATAGTCCTCCAGAAAGATGTAGATGTTGCAAGATAGCATCTATGATTTCCACCATAATACAATTGACTATATCATTTTGAATATCTGGCGATGTCATCTTATTATTTAATGGTGCATTTTTTAGAACAACTACATCAACCAAAGGCTTTTCGTGAGCATGCCATTGTAGAAGTTCTAGAAATTTTTCTTTATTATTGATTCGTCATGGCCACGAAAAGGCAAACCTTAATGTAACAGATACCGAATGCACACAAGAATTGAGTTTAATTGGTATCGATAATCAATTTTGCTTTGAGCTGATTTTCTCTGGACTACCATTATAATATGTAGATTTTGATTCATCAAATTCTCGGCTTTTGTATATGTTGCTCTATGAACATCTGAATTAGCACGTTCCTTAAGCTTTTGGTTATGTTTCCAATTAGTAATAACCCATATTTTTAGTCAATTAATTTTGAACATTTAATATTGTTTTAAATGTTGAGTTGATAATATAAATGGATTTATATATCGAGTCAATTGATTTAATAATCCAAATACAATTTAATTTCTAATGTATCGAATTATCATAATACAAAAAATGAAAAATAATTAAGTACAAATTTAAAACTAAATCGAAACAATTCAGATGATCAATATAAATTCTGTTTGAATATAAACGATAAGAATAATTTATTATGGATGAATTGAGTTGTTTTGGAATTAATTTACATTTTAATTGATTTAATTTAACATATGAAAAAAGCCATTTTTCAAATGAAGTCGGAATTTGACAAAACCAGTTCCATCGTATCTAGAATATTAAGTTATGACAGGATGTCAAATCCCATCCCGATCGGAGCTTATATGTGGTAGTTTCAGCATGAAACTTCAAATGTAAGTTTCGTGAAAATATTAAATTGAATCAAATCAAAATCTATTCAAACTTCCTATCGGCCGCCTAAAACACAACCTATATTGCGTATGAGCCTCCCTAGGATTGAATGCATGCAAAACATTTTATCTCTCGTTCCACTTTATAAATTCGCGACCTCCCTCATTTCTTTTTCCTCAAGTTTTCAAGACAAAATGCGGACCTTCAAAATCGAGAATCCCCGAAACCACATGTTTTGAGTTAGTTGGTGTTAGTTCTTCATTTCTATATGGGTTTGTGAGGGTGCGGACACGACCAAAACTTCCCCAAAATGGAAAGCCCTGATTGAGTTGAGAACACGACAAATCAGAACATTTCATTGCTTATTACAATAATTTACATCAGAGTACAAGAATATATAGAGTCTGAACAAATAATATACATTTGATAAATGTCAAAAATTTACAAATTACAATGCAGCAGAAAATAATACAAAAACCAACTGAAAGAGATATACAAATACAAAGCTTTCTGAATATCATTCCAGCTGTAAACCAGGATCCTGTGAATATAAATCTGCAAAAACCCAACTACTAGCCGCCCGTGTGAAAAATAGGGGCACCCAGAGTTTAGGTTAAAATAATAAACTCCAGGTCAGTTATGTGACTGGTGTGAGAAAAAAAAACAGTTATTAAATATTTACTTTAAAAATAAAGTAAATCAAGGGACCACGCCGTATAACACCGAATGGGTTTCCTCCCAAGAATACTAGTGCATAAAACGAACAGTGCAATGCTTTTTGAAAAAATGAAGCTATTATAAGACTCAGTTCCCAACACACAATGCAACGCAAGCCGGAAGATAGAGTTTCACCTTATAATATCCAAACATGCTTGGTACGTTTAAAACAAATCATTTTAATACTATTATAGTGTAAAGTGTATGAAAACAACTTCAAATATAAATGTATCAATCATAGACGGCATAGTGCACCATCCCACTATGTTGCCATACTAGGCTCTACAAATAAAACCGAATGTCACGTATTGGAAATTGGATTTCCGTCATGAGTCTAGGCCAGGGATGTACTCCTTTCTGCTTCAAGACACTCCAGCCAATGTCTCAGGACTGCACACTCTGGGCAACCCCTGGATCCCGCAGTACCGGTCCACACTTACATTAGTGCATTAGTTATTCCTGAACACACATTTCCCGGTCCTATCAGACCTATCCATCGGCTCCGTAGAGACCGATATATTCGAGGCGCCTCGCATTCCGACAACCACATAGGTAAAAATATAAAAATGCCTGGGCTTGCAAAACCTTGACACCACCCATAGCTAGAAAGAAACGTCATGCACTCACTGCGTTCTCTTATCCCGTTTTTGACTCATATCGAGGAGTGAGGCTCGCGAATTAACGCTATACACAAAGCGGCGCTATATTAAAGCTATGCTTTGATTATCAACCACTAGACTCTGCTTTTCAACAGAAGCCTTGATCATTTGCATCTCAGCATGCCACACAGGCAATTCACGCCATAC
>JASFAX010003978.1:0-40812 GCA_030737875.1 Allium sativum
TTGCATATAATATGTCACATAACTTACATATTCATTTTGCATAACAAACTTGCATATTAGCTTATAGACTTGCATAATGTGTCATCATGAACTTGCATATTAATAAACATGTAACTTGCATATTTACATACATGTAACTCGCATATTAACAAACATGTAACTTGCATATAAAGAAACATGTAACTTGCATATTTACATACATGTAACTTGCATATTAACAAACATGTAACTTGCATATTAACAAACATGTAACTTGCATATTTACATACATGTAACTTGCATATTAACAAACATGTAACTTGCATATTAACAAACATGTAACTTGCATAGCATATTACCATGAACTTGCATAACATGCATATGATTACATAGCCCACAACTTGCATATTTAGCATCATGCAAACATAACATACATCATATTAAACTTGCATAAGCTTACATACTCAACATGCATAAACATAAGATTAATGCTAACATCATATCATATGATTCAAAGCTCATTAACCCACATACAAAACCATAAATCTCATCACATCTCATCTAATTAGTTTACCAAAAGATCATCAAAGTGATAGAAACTCACAACTAGCAACTTTGAACACCAAATGAAGAAGATTAAGATGCTAAGAAGGGATTAGAAGTTGATTAGAGAGTGATTAGTATGCAACCCTCTTCATAAAATTAGTGGAGGCCATGAGAGCTAGCATTTTGCCATAGTTTAGTCACTAGGTTTAATTATGAATGAATTAGGGTAGGTTAGGGTCTTATTTATAGATTAGGCAAGTGTTTTAGGCCATAGGATTAACCCTAGATTCAATCCAAGCCATCAAAGCATGTCTTGGGGAAGAAGTCAAGTGTAGGAACCATCTAGGGCCTTTAGATTAAAGATGGACCATGAGAACCATTCAAATGCAAAATCTGCACTTGAGCGAATCGGCCCACGGGTTGACAGCCAAACACCCTGGATTAACCCCTAGTCGACCCAGCGGGCTCGGGTCGACTTCAAAAATCGGCCGGTTCGGTTATTCCCCTCTCCCAATTCGCTGTTTTGAGCATTTTTGCATATTTATTTATTAAATTTTCAATTATATATATATATATATATCAATATATATATATATATATATCTACACAACCCATTTCACTTAATTAAGTATACTTTAATTTGGGAATTTTCGTGAAACTTCGCGAGGCCATATCTTGGTCATACGGACTCCGATTTTCGAAAACTCGGACTCTATTTCGCGTATTTTTCCGAGACGAACACAATGGCATAGCCCGTTTCCCTTGATTCCCATTTTAGAATTAAATTCTGCCTCGATTTATGTTATTACAGGTTATTGAAAATACGGGTTGTTACATTCTCCCCTCCTTAAAGGATTTCGTCCCCGAAATCTTCAAGTTAGGAAGAACGTATCCTACCATCCAATCATCCATCTACTCAAAGCATCATCCACGAGCAATCATTGTCCTTACAAGATTCTAAATGCTGGATGGATATATGCAAAAGTGTGTGTATATGTACTTACCTAATGCGAAAATCAGGCGGTTACTGATACAGTAAACCTCCTTAATGCAAACCATGATAGTGCCATGCATCCAATATGTATGCGAAACCCTATTGACACATACAAATTTCTACATGCGTGCACAACCATACACAAAAATGCATCATCCATATGATAACACAGCCATGATACATCCATCAATCTAACTACCACATCCATTTATGCAATATGCAACATGAAGTGACTGAGCCGATCTAGTGCCTAATGTGTGTGTATATGCATCCACGAGCAACCACTAGCAAACAATTGCATCCATCAACCATAACATGTTTCAAACACATGTTTCAACCATAGGTTTTACCCTATCTAAAGGTCATAGGTATTAGCGAGAGGATATACTAAAGATAAGATAAGTACTAGACAAGCAATAAAGGAGAAGTTAAAAGACATACTCTCAAAAAGAAATGGATACAAAGAACGCATCTTTGCTTCCGTCTCCCAAGTAGCATTGCTTTCGTCATCTCCCCATTGCACTTTAACTAGCTGAACTTCTCTGTTCCTCAACTTCCTAGTTTCTGACCCAAGGATGCGAGTAGGAGCTCGTCGAATCGTCGCATCACGCTCTACCTCTACATCTCTAAGCAAGCTCGGCTCTACCACCTCCGCGGTCTCATGTAAGCACTTCCTCAAATGTGATACATGGAATACATCATGAACACCACTAAGTCTGTCGGGCAACTCCACCCTATATGCCATCCGTCCAATCCTTTCCTTAATAGGAAACGGCCCAACAAATCTCGGTGCTAACTTCCCTACGGACCCAAAGCGAACAACATTTCTCAATGGAGATACTTTGACAAAAACCATGTCCCCAACCTCAAACTCAAGATCCGTCCTTCTCCGATCCGCATAAGATTTCTGTCTATCTTGCGCTGCTTTCATCCTTTTTCGAATTAAATCAATCTTCTCTGAAGTCTCTCTAACCATATCCGGCCCAAGCAAGATCTTATCCGTAGATTCCCACCAACATGTAGGAGATCGACAAGGCCTTCCATAAAGAGCTTCGAAAGGAGCCATACCAATACTGGACTGAAAGCTGTTATTATATGCGAACTCCACCAAAGGAAGATGTTCTTCCCATGTACCTCCAAAATCCAAGATACAAAGCCTCAAAAGATCTTCTAAGATACGGTTCACCCTCTCGGTCTGACCGTCCGTCTGAGGATGATATGCGGTGCTCAAACACAACTGAGTCCCTACCGCCTCTTGCAAACTTCTCCAAAACTCACTAGTGAAAATAGGATCTCGATCACTCACAATGCTGGATGGTACGCCATGCAATCTAACAATCTCTCTAACATAGACTGAAGCAAGCCATGGAGCGGTCCTCTTACTCTTTACGGGTATAAAATGGGCACTCTTGGTAAGTCTGTCTACCACAACCCAAATTCCCGTATTGCCCTTCCTCGATCTCGGTAACCCGTCGATGAAATCCATCGAGACACTATCCCACTTCCACTGTGGAACTTCCAATGGGTGTAGCAACCCACCGGGTTTCCTTTGCTCCACTTTAACTTGTTGGCACACTAAGCATCTAGCCACATACTCGGCCACATCTTTCTTCATACCGGCCCAGAAGAAAACTCTCTTCATGTCTTGGTACATTTTGTCTCCACCGGGATGAATAGTCATTCTTGAACGATGTGCATCATCCAAAATAGCCTTTTTCAAACCCTCATCTTGCGGTACACAAAGTCTACCGTCTCTATGCAACCATCCCTTATCATCTATGGTGTATCTACCCAAATGGCTGGACGACTCCCCTCTTATAAGCTTCTCTACCAACACAACCAACTGTGGGTCGTCTCGCTGAGCCTCGCCAATCCGTCTCAAAAGAGTAGGTCTAACCTCCAAGGATGCCAACAAACCAGGTACAAAATCAACAGAAGGTCTGAAGTCAAACAAAGAAAGAAACTCCAAGCTTCGTCGTTCCACGAACAATGGACTCAAAGATAGCCTTTTTCTACTTAAGGCGTCTGCCACCACGTTACCCTTACCAGGGGTATACGCTATCTCGAAATCATAGGATGCTAAGAACTCCATCCACCTTTGCTGTCTTAAGTTTAAATCCTTCTGAGAGAATAAGTACTTCAATGATTTATGGTCGGTGAACAACTCGAATCTCTCACCAAGAAGATAATGGCGCCAAGACTTAAGTGCGAAAACAATCGCGGCCAACTCTAGATCATGGGTAGGGTAATTCTTCTCATGCACTCTCAATTGTCTCCCTCCATAGGCTATTACCCTTCCCTCCTGCATCAAGACTGCGCCTAATCCTGTTCCACAAGCATCGGTATAAACAACAAACGGCTTACTCCCATCTGGAAGCACTAAAACTGGAGCGGTGGTCAAAGCTCTCTTTAACCGTCGGAAAGCATCATCACAATCTACATCCCATGAGAAAACCAGATTCTTCTTCGTCAAGCGGGTTAATGGGGCTGATATCTTCGCGAAGTCTTTGATGAACTTCCTATAATATCCTGCCAACCCCAAGAAACTTCTTACCTCGGTAGCATTTCTAGGAACTTTCCAATCCTGGATAGATACTATCTTTGCGGGATCCACAGCTATCCCTTCCTTAGAGACCACATGCCCTAAGAATCGCACTTCTCTTCTCCAAAAATGGCATTTAGAGAATTTAGCTTTAAGACTATGCGCTCGAAGAGTCTCCAACACTTCCTTGAGATGTAAGGCATGCTCTTCTTCATTCTTGGAAAAGACCAAGATGTCATCCACAAAAACTACTACAAACTTATTCAGATACTCTCTGAACACTCTACTCATGAGATCAACAAAGTATGCGGGGGCGTTTGTCAACCCAAATGGCATCACTAGCCACTCATAAAAACCATCCGGAGTCCGGAAAGCAGTCTTCTCTATACTGTCCTCCGCCACTCTTAACTGATGAAACCCTGTAGCTAAGTCCATCTGCGAAAATACTGACGCGCCAACCAACTGATCAAAGAGATCATCTATCCTCGGTAATGGGTGTCTATTCTTCTTCGTGAGCTTATTAAGTTCCCTATAATCCACACAAAGTCTGAGGGACCCATCCGCCTTCGTGGCAAACACTACTGGAGCTCCCCACTCCGATATACTTCGCCTTATAAACCCCTTCTCAAGCAACTCCCCTACTTGCTTATGAAGTTCTCTTCTCTCACGAGGAGCCATGTGGCGTACTGGCAAAGACACTGGTTTGGCATTATCCACCAAATAAATTCGGAAATCTATCTCCCGCTTCGGAGGCAAACCCTTTACTTCTTCAAACACATCCGGATATTCCCGGACTACTCTGACAGAACACAAACTTTCGACCGAAGCATCGAGCGATTCAAGATAACTTAGCAAAACAGATTCCATGGGATTGCAAGAGATCTCGAGAGTGTTACCCAAGCGGGTCATGAGCCTGACAACTCTCCTTTCGCAATCAAGAACGGCACCATTACTGGATAACCAGTCCATGCCCAAGATCAACCCATAGCCCGTGAAGCCCAATACAAAAGCATCACATCTAAACTCAACGCTAAGTATAGAAATCTTCAAACCCAAACATATCATAGACAGATATATGGAGCCCCCAATTGGGTTTGAGACAACCAAGGGATCATCAACTAGACTGGTGTCTAAGTGCAGTGACTCAACTAACGATGATGAGATAAAAGAATGCGATGCGCCAGAGTCAAACAAAGTACGAACTGGATGATCAAACAGAAAAACCAGACTTTCAACGGAAATAGTTCTACCTCTCTGCTGAATCGGTGGAACTGAGAGAACCTGAACTTGCCCCCCTGACTGAGGTGGTGCTATAAGAGCTTGCACCTGGCCTCCTGAGGTAGACCCCGTCTTCTGCCCCTTCTTTGGGCAGTTTTTCACAAGATGCCCTGCTTCACCACAATGAAAGCAACCGGTCTTCTTCTTTTTGCGACAATCCTTACTGAGGTGTCCTGGTGTTCCACAATTGAAGCACTTCTTCTTCGTCTTCTTTTTGTCACCATTGCCTTTTCCGCCCTTGCCTTGTTGTTGCTGTTGCGGTTTCTTCTGATCCCCCTTTTTCTCTGGTGCCTTAGAATTCTTATCATCCTCATGCATAAGTGCCATGTAGACAAGCTTCTCAAAAGTGGCCCCCATAGGAATGTGAGTCATAGCTATTCCTTGCAATGGTTCGTTCAAGCCTCTAACGAACCTCAAAGCCTTCTTCTCCGGTGTATTCACCAACTCTATGCCAAACCTTGCTAATTGATTGAATTTGTTGACATATTCTTTCACCGTGAGATTCCCTTGCTTCAAATTCAAGAACTTCTCCATAAACAGATTCTCTTCCGCCCTTGAGAGAAACTTAGCCCCAAACCTTTGCTTAAAATCTGCCCAAGAGTCAACAGGGCGTTCTCCATTAGTGACCTCCCACCAGAATGAGGCCTCTCCCTTCATTAACCAAGCCGCCAACTTGACTTTCTTTCCCTCTTCCACTTCAAAGATATCTAGCAACTCTTCCACTTCCTTAAGACAATCTCTAGCCTCTACGAAAGTCTCTGAACCAAGAAAAGGTTTTCCTCCTATAGCCTTGAACTCCTTGCAAACCTTAGCAAAATTATCCACTCTAGGCTGAGGAGGAGGAGCGGTTGTCTCTGGTGTAGTAGCATTGGCCGGACCCGCAGCCGCGGCCCTAGCCTCTTGCAACCTCCTATACCATAGTGGTATAACTAAACCCTCCGGGATGTTAAGATCTTCAGCCATGCTGAAACGAAAGAGGAAAGATTCAAAAAGGAGATTCCGAAAGATAAAGATATGGCTATTGGGGATTATGCTTTTCTTTTTCAAAAACTTTTTCTCTTAGAAGACATGCTTTTAAAAATACTTTCTTCGAAAATACTCTTAGAAAGTAGTTTTTCTCAAAAATTTTATCTGTTCTGGTAACCTTAAGCTCTGATACCACGTGTAACACCCCACTCCCGCTATGATCACTCACTAAGGGAATGCCATAGCATCGGTGGAGTATTTTAGTGAATATAGAACAGAAAAATTACAACAAGACAGATATAAATAGTACTTGAAATTTTAAAACATCATCTCATAACAGCGGAAGTAAAACATGTCTGGTTACATCATAAAACCACAATAAAGGTCAAGTACAATATCCATCAAAATAAAGAAGTACATAATCCCACTCTCATACAATAGCCAAACAAAAGAAAAGATAACTGGATAACTGGAGCTTTACATCTATCCAAGCTCCTAAAGACTGGAACAGCAATCCGATCAAGCTCCACTACTGCTAGGATCCACCGTAGGACCTGAGGGTTGGGAAAAAGATAAAAACAACAGGGTCAGACATAAGTCTGAGCGAGTCCTATAACTTTAACAATACAATCGTTAAAGTAACCAGAGAAGACATAAACTGATATACGGTAACATATAGGGATGAATGGCTACCCTAAGCAGTCAACTAAACGAAGATAAAGGATAAAGACGCATCTACCCTCCCTAAGGTAAATTACTAAACTGCACCACACCAGTCGTTCCTAACTTAAAGGTTGATCCCACCCAAGGACTTATAAAATTTACTAATTAGTACCTGCGTACCCCTAGGTGACCAAGTAGGCGCCACGGGGCCCTACAATCCACTAGGTGTACACACTACTTCCCATTCGATCGGCTCCCTAACGTAGATACCCGTGCTGGCCCCACCGTGGGATGTATCATTCCCCAATGTGGCAACCTGATGAAACTAAAGGTGCACGGCTTATATCTACTCGATGCAACAACGGCTTACCTACCAGCCCGGGCCCACTCACGCATATGAAGCCCGTTGGACTTGCGTTGCCACCGCTAACCCGTTTGCCTCTTACAGTCAAGCCCAGTATGCGTGTCCCGTCCTCGACATGGGTCGAGCCCACAAAGATACGTATGGGTTACTGGTTGAAATGGGCCTCCACAAGCTACCCACCTAAGCTTGTCCCTTTTTCTAGTATATCCCACTTAACCCTTTAATCATGTTTTAATTACATGTTCTATTTTGGTTAAGTATTCTAATCGTATTTTCTATTGCCACCCAAGGCAACCACTAGATTTTCTCATGCCACCCGAGGCACCCACTTAACCCCTCATGTCCCTCTACATGCTAATGTGGTTAAGTGTTTCTTAATTAATTAATTAAGAACGTAACCTTTGTAAAGACCTCTCACATTAGACTGTCTTTTATGACCGCTGGTTAAGCCGGTTGGGTCCGGGCAGCCTTATGTCATAACAGAGTCTAACCTCGTGTCTTTACATTAATTACGTATTTAGTTTGTGCCTAAGACCTCTCACATTGGGCTAACATTTGTAGCAACTGGTTAAGCCGGTTGGGTCCGGGCAGTTTTACGCTACAACTGAGTCCAACCTCGTGTCTTAGTCAATTAATTACACCTAATTAATCACCCTCATAATTTTATATTAATTATCCCTAATTAATCAAGTTTTCTTAACATGGGTAGACCTAACTTAATAGGTAAATTCCCATGGGGTAGACCTAACTCAATAGGTAAATTCCCAACACATAGTATGGGTACACCTAACCAAATAGGCAAATTCCCATACTATGTTTATTTATTTTGTGTTATGCATAATTATATTAATTTCACACAATCTTATTAACTTATGCATTTAATTACCCCATCGTTCCCACGTAATTTCGTTCATGATATAACACATATAAAAGGTGTCAACTTGCATATGAATGAACATGTTTCAAAGGTGCCATCTTGCATATTAACAAACACATAACTTGCATATGAACTTGCATAACATGTCACATAACTTGCATATAATATGTCACATAACTTACATATTCATTTTGCATAACAAACTTGCATATTAGCTTATAGACTTGCATAATGTGTCATCATGAACTTGCATATTAATAAACATGTAACTTGCATATTTACATACATGTAACTCGCATATTAACAAACATGTAACTTGCATATAAAGAAACATGTAACTTGCATATTTACATACATGTAACTTGCATATTAACAAACATGTAACTTGCATATTAACAAACATGTAACTTGCATATTTACATACATGTAACTTGCATATTAACAAACATGTAACTTGCATATTAACAAACATGTAACTTGCATAGCATATTACCATGAACTTGCATAACATGCATATGATTACATAGCCCACAACTTGCATATTTAGCATCATGCAAACATAACATACATCATATTAAACTTGCATAAGCTTACATACTCAACATGCATAAACATAAGATTAATGCTAACATCATATCATATGATTCAAAGCTCATTAACCCACATACAAAACCATAAATCTCATCACATCTCATCTAATTAGTTTACCAAAAGATCATCAAAGTGATAGAAACTCACAACTAGCAACTTTGAACACCAAATGAAGAAGATTAAGATGCTAAGAAGGGATTAGAAGTTGATTAGAGAGTGATTAGTATGCAACCCTCTTCATAAAATTAGTGGAGGCCATGAGAGCTAGCATTTTGCCATAGTTTAGTCACTAGGTTTAATTATGAATGAATTAGGGTAGGTTAGGGTCTTATTTATAGATTAGGCAAGTGTTTTAGGCCATAGGATTAACCCTAGATTCAATCCAAGCCATCAAAGCATGTCTTGGGGAAGAAGTCAAGTGTAGGAACCATCTAGGGCCTTTAGATTAAAGATGGACCATGAGAACCATTCAAATGCAAAATCTGCACTTGAGCGAATCGGCCCACGGGTTGACAGCCAAACACCCTGGATTAACCCCTAGTCGACCCAGCGAGCTCGGGTCGACTTCAAAAATCGGCCGGTTCGGTTATTCCCCTCTCCCAATTCGCTGTTTTGAGCATTTTTGCATATTTATTTATTAAATTTTCAATTATATATATATATATATATATATATATATATATATCAATATATATATATATATATCTACACAACCCATTTCACTTAATTAAGTATACTTTAATTTGGGAATTTTCGTGAAACTTCGCGAGGCCATATCTTGGTCATACGGACTCCGATTTTCGAAAACTCGGACTCTATTTCGCGTATTTTTCCGAGACGAACACAATGGCATAGCCCGTTTCCCTTGATTCCCATTTTAGAATTAAATTCTGCCTCGATTTATGTTATTACAGGTTATTGAAAATACGGGTTGTTACAAAAATGGTAAATTCTACTTAAGTTGCTAACGCTAATCGTATCTTTTCTTCTTTTGCTTATGCTTATTATTTTTTGTAGATTAAGCGCTCTACGGTTCTTCCTTTGTACCGGGCATCTTCTTACCAAATCCACTCTTCCCATCTCAGCCCCTCCGAGAAGTGGTCGACTCATGAGAAGCCGAGAGGCGCTTCTCGTCCTTGCCGTTTCCGCTAGAGATCATGGTAATATCAACGATAGTGGTATGCGACGTAGGTACGGGGGCACTCCCAACAGCGAGGCCGACCACAACGTCACTATTCTCCGGGACCACCTTGCTTTCTCGCTTAGCTTGTTCCTTGGCTTCTCTAGTAGCCCGACGCTCAGCAAGCTTCTGGGATCTATGCGGCGTGTCACCACCAACTTTGGTTTTCTCAAGGGACTCGGTAGTCCTCTAATGTGCTTCCTCATCCTCCCTCTTCTTCCGGGCCTCATCATCAACCCTCCTCTACTCGGCCTCCTCATGGGCTTTCCTCTTCTCAACCGTCTCAGAGACTCTCGCCTCAACATCCTGCCTGGTCTCCATTACAACCTCCTTCCTGGAAGCCTCATAATGCCTCTACATCTCTTCCACCTCCTCACATTTAGCTACCATTTTTTCTTTTTGGGTCTCCACCATAGCAGCCATCGAAGGCACATCAGCTTCCACCGAGCCTATGGCACGGGAACTCTGCCCACAACTTCCTCTTTGTCCTCCATAAGGCTCTCATACATGCTGGGAGTTATCCTTATATCCGAGTAGGTGTCCAGTTAATCACCACCTTCTCTAAATTGCGCTGCGGAAAATCCTGGTCTAGGCTCAGTTGTTTGTGGGACCACAGGGACAGGGCCCGATGTCATGGTCGGTCCAGGAAGGGCTGCACATTGAAAACACAACCTTTTAGTCCGTAAATTCAGTAATTACGTCATCTTTGGGGATGAATGGCAAAAGAAATTTACCTCCGGGCAGGGATGGTGTAGAAATGGCAAGAGGGGTACTTGTGGTGTAGGTAAAGTGAATCCGGTCTCTCCTAACCCTAGGTGCTCCGGGTCATACTCAGTCGAAACTTGAATTAAAGCTGCAGGATCGCTCACCCTAACCGATTCAGGGTCCAGTGGCCGATAGGAGCTTCCCTTTGCAAATGTCTCCACTACCACAACACTCTCAGCCATGACAGACTTCCCCTTCTCAGTAGTAAGCTCTCCAACCTCTCTCTCTTGGCATCCTCATGCGATAGCCTCTACCCTTCCTCTAGCTTCTCGCGCTCCTCAGCGGTCAAGAGATCAATCATAAGTTTTCGCTCGTCCAAGGACCCGACATCCACTTGGCGCAAAAAGGCCTTATACAGAACTAACCACTCCCAAGTCCGAGCTAGTTTCCTGGGTAATCATCTACCCACGAGAGTCCATGGGATCTCAAAACCTTAACATACATGTTCCGGATATCTTCATCCACAGATGACTATACCCGAAATTTTGTATCCTCCTACTCCTCTCTCAGTCGTTCCACTTCTCTCAGGTGTTTTACTTTAAGTCCATCCACTGTGCCCAACACATCCTGGTTACTGGCCTCCGCTTCCTCCTTGGCCTTTCTCATTTCCTCGAGCTGTCTCTTCAAGTTGTCATTCTCCAATCTTAAGGCATTGTTGTCATTTTGGAGTTCGAAGAATCTGGCATTCTCCCTTTCCAACTTGATGCATTTATTATCCACCTCAGCCTTGTCCCTCTTTAGGGTCGTGTTTGCGATGGTCAAATCAGCTACAATTTCCGTGAAAGAAAAGCGGGAATGATCAGTTTCTTGTTTGAATTTCTTATATGCCCTCTTTATCTCAGCTAAATATAGCAAGACTCATGAGTTAGTATTCAAAGATACAGGGCAAGTAATGAAAATTCCCTGGATACAAGAAAGGAGGTCTCACCTATTTCCGTGTTCAAGTTTTGGACGACAGTAAGTTCAGTGTCAACGACCGACCTCTAGTTGAAGGGCTCTAGGTTTTTCTTCCTAGTCAATTCAGAGAGTTGGTGGAAGTACCTCAGAAGCTGGTCATCCTGGTGATATTTTCAGCCCTCATGCGCATCAGGATATCCCCGGATTCCCTAACAGAAGACGGGTGGAGATCGGGGACAAACTTTAACTCATCAAAGTAATGTCGAGGAAAGTCTCGCCTCAGCAGCGTTAACTTTTCATCCAAGGAAAGCTCTCTCCCCTCGGACTCTACAAGACCTTGCCTCCCTGCTACGGTATCCCTCTCTGACCTTGGTTGGCCAAGTGGCGGCTTCCTTCCTTTAGCGGTTGGAGACGGAGCAAGATCACTGTATGTGGGGGAGCTGTCGTAGACGGACGCTGAGAACCTCCTAAGTTAAACCGAGAGTCTCCCTCGGGATCCCGAATCAAGGGAGGCGGAGGAGTCAGAGATCGTCGAGGGTGATCCTCACCGCGGTGCTCACTACCGCGACCAGGTGAGGGTGGAATATCATATAAGTTGATCCCTCTTTTGAAGCCTTTAAATAAAGGAGTCCTAGGGTGTTGACGGCCTCCATGTCTGTAACCTCGTCCTCCACGCCCTCTAGTTATATCACCTGTCAAAGGAGTGAAGCAAAGTCAATCAAGTCACATGCTCAAATAGGCTACTATGCTATGCAGTGTTAATGAGTGTATGCCCTAAGTGTTTTCTCAACAAACCAGATTGCAATCCACTCGAAGGAGTTAACCCTTCTGCAGCAAGAGCTAATTCATCCATGATAGCCGAAGTTGGCCGCAGGGATACTTCTAGGTCAAGTTTATTCAAGCCATCAAACTGGTGCTCATCCTCAAGTGGGGTGGCGGCTCCAAAAGAAGTCGTAGGAGACAATAGCCTAATTGACTCTCCCTCCCTCGTCCCTCTAGTCGGGGCAGAATGGGAACATTCAATAGGCCCTAGTCTCCGGCTGCAGCCTCCTCACCACGAACCCCATCTACACCGATGTCTACTTGTAACTTAACAAGCTTCCTCAGCCTGGGCCTAACAGAGGGCATCTTTCTTTTCTGACTAGGGGTCACAAGGCCTTTTGCCACCACCTTTTTTGGTACGCCACTCGCCACTGTGGGCCTAATCACAGCCCGATCGTCTGGAAGCAACCCCGCACGGCAAAGGCGCTATTGGCTTGTCACAGTTTCCGTTTTGCGAAATTCCCGGGGAATCACCTGCAAGGCATTAAGATGCTGCCAATACTCTTCGTCGGTAGGTGCCTCTGGATTCCCTACGGCAATCAAAAAAGGATAATAATTAGATACAGGATCCAATAACTTTATAATTGGAAGAAAAATACGAAAGCACTTACTCCCTTCAATCCACCTCCTTGCAAATCCAGGAGTGCAGCGCATAAAGAACCAGTCTTGTTTGAAGACCGATGGCCTGGGCCACGTCCCGCTATAGAAATTGGTGGCGGTTGTCGCTTCCAGGAACCGTTGGGAAGGCGATCCGCTAGACATTCTCCCAAGGCTGAAGAAATATCGAATGTCCTCTCCACTGGGCTCCATGTTTAAATACTCTCGGTATAGAACGTAATTGCCTAAGAGCGACGAGTAAGCATTTGGATGCAGTTGCGAAGGTGCAAGGCGGAAATAGGATAGAACGTCCCGAATAAAATCATTGGCTGGGGGCACATACCCCACGAAACAAGCTTTCCTATTCCAAGCAGTTAAACCCTCGGGTGTAACGTAAACCCTTCTACCTTCTCCCGGTGCTTGAAAGTCACCCACCAGTATATTGAACCGCTACTCCATTTTCCTAACTGCTGTAGCATCCATGTGTGATGGTATAGAGTCAGTTAAATTTTCCAAGATAATGGCATCGAGTAACATATCCGGGGCTACTGGGCCCGTCGGGGGATCTTCATTAATAATATCCACATTCTCGACCTCTTCAAATATGACCGGAGAATGTTGCCCCTCAATTTGTTCCTCGTGATCATATACTTCGGTTGAACTGGCCGATTGAGAAGGAATGGTTCCTTCGGTAGTCTCAAGCTTGCTGCCACTTGAGCTACTACTATTGGTAGAATCAGATGAATGTGACGATGACGGGGAAGCCTTGGTTTCCAGGATTTTTTCCGTCTTTGATATTATTTGCATGATTAACTATACTTTAAGAAACTAGTATTAGACATCACATTGGAATAACCTGTACCCCTTGTGTTGGTGAAAACTAATATGTGTGTGCGGTGTCTTTCAAGATTAAGATATACATAGTAAAGCCAAACAGTCCAACAGCTCAGTCATAGTTCGGTTATATGCGTTATCCTATGTGAAAGATTCATGTCCTTGTCTGCGCAACTACCATCATATGCATTCGTGCAATCGCGCAAGCAAGTATGTGATATGTAAATTTAAGGATGGACAGTCAGGAGATCGAAGTACTAAACTCGAAAAACGATACCCCGCCAAGGCGTGGCACAAAGTAGTTTGGCTAGCAGCAAACCAAAGGACTGCGATAGGCAAGAGAGGCTCCAGCAAGCTTCAAAGTTCAAAAGTCTGAGCCTTAGGGTCCAAAGATTCGAACACCAAAAGGTTCGAAAATCCGAGCCTTAAGGTTTGAAAATTCGAACATCACTGGGCTCAAAAATTTGAACCCCAGAGGGTCGAAAATTCGAACCTCAGGCTCGAGGATCCAAACACGTCAAGGTTCAGAATTTCAAACCCAAAGGGTTTGAAACTCCGAACTCTTGAGGTCTGGAACTTCGAACCCCTCGGGTTCGAAATCTCGACTCATGGAGTTTCGGAAATTTGAACCCACAATGGTTCGAAAGCTCGAACCCCAGAGGTTCGAAATTACAAACCTCGAGAGGGTCGAAATTTCCAATCCGGTTCAGGCCTTCGCCTCTCTCTCCCTTGCGTCGAACCACCCCGGCCAAGCTTCGACGCCTCGACCTCCTTCCTCCTCGCGCCTCGACCGCATGCCTTACCTAAGTCTAATTTCGAAAATTAGTAGGCCTCAAAGCTCAGAATTAATGACGGTCGAGATAGAAAAAACAACGGAAGAAGAAAATGAGGAAGGGGGCTATTTATAATAAAAGGAAATAATCCCTTCGCATTCCCAAGAATTTCGAGCCCACAGGTTCGAAATTTCGAACTCACAAGTTCAAAATTTCGAACGCACAAGTTTGAAATTCCGAATCCCCTAGAGTCAAAATCTCGAACCTCTATGGTTTGAAATTTTGCACCCCACCAAAAAAAGTGGTGGAAAAACCGAACCTCTAGGTTCGAAACTTCACGCCACGTGCTCATGTGTACGTATTCCATGCACATACTAACCCCATGAACACGCAGGGGCAACACACTACGAATACTTATTAACATGAGCATGGCGCCACATCGGCAATGGCTCGCTCGCAATCCTGCAGCAAACGAGCCTGTCGGCTAACATGTGTTTTCCTTTAACTTATAGGATAAACCAAAAAATCAGTTACTAACTCAACCAATTCAAAGCACATCATGTCAACACAAGATGTACTTTGGAGGGCAAATGTTAACCAGCTTTTTGGCCTGGTTCCCAAAAGTACACAAGACATGTTCGACTCAACGCATCGCGTGGAACTAAAGCCGAAAGGGATGCTTAGGAGCAAAGAAAATAGGATGAAGAGAGATCACATCAACAGAGACCTCATGGCACCCCAAACTCCATTCATGCAGCCTTCGAGGTGCGGAACCTCGAACCCTCGAGGTGCGAAATCTCGCACCCTCGAGGTGCGAAAGCTTGCACCTGCGAGGCACGAAATTTCGCACTTGCGGGGTGCGAAATTTCATGCCCATGAGGTGCGAAATTTCGCTCCCTAAGCTCAGGTGCGAATTTCCCGTATACGCAGGCTCCAGGTGCGAATTTCTGCATGTGGTCCCCTATTTCTACCTACTCCTACCTGATTCCTACCTAATCCTTTCCTATAAATACCCCATGACTTCACACTTCGAAGGGGTTGGAATTTGAGACCTTGGGACCTCCATAGATCTCCATTAATCGCATCCTCCATTTGAGGAAGAAGAAGGGAAAAAGTGTCCATTTCTTAATATATTTAATGTATGATAATTATGACATCATATATGGGAATGATGACATCATCTAGCATAAAGATGAATGTAATGAAATGTAATGAGATGTCATGAGAGGGTCTCACACTTTTAACTTTGACTAATTTATAATATTCCAACAATGCTTCAAAGTGGACGTAGGCCCCTCAAGAAGCCGAACCACTACAAATCTCTTGTGTTATTTACTGCTTTTCTGCTCTCATCTGTGCAACCAAAATAACTATTCCTAGTAATTGAAATCTTTGGTGTTTACGACATTTTTTGCCATCAACAAAAATAGAACTTGAAATGTCTCGAGAACCACAGAATACCATTGAACCTTGTATAGACAAGAAATTGAGTGGGAGTGAAATAGTAATTCAAATGTTATATATTAATAACATGTTAATTATTGCGAATGATATTAGTTTAAAACAAGAAATAAATACTAAATCAACAAAGGAGGATGTTTGAATTAAAGTTCATCTCTGAGCTTAATTATATCTATTGCTGATCCAATGATTTTACATAACAATAGAGCAATTGATCCGGCCTAGGGATCTTGATTTAATTATTGATCCAAACATATATTTAGGAAATATATTTTTTATGTGAAATTGTTCACAGAGATAAACATATCCACAAAGTAACAAAAGGCTGTAATGTTGCAGACCTACTTACTTAAACTCCATCGCAGCAGAAGTTTAATAGTCATACTAGTTTCATAGGTATATGATACATGATTTATTGACTCTAGTGTCAGTGGGAGATTTTTAGAGTTTATGCCCTAGAGGCAATCCTTTTGATGAGATTAATAACACTGTTGATGTTACTATTTTTTTATTTGGAATAAAAATATTCTATTATGCTATATTTACTGCGTAATATAAATATTAACATAATAAAAGTCTTTAGAAAAATAATAAGGAATTATATAGTTCAAGTAAGTGACTTGAATATGAGATTATATAATATATTAATTATTATAATTCTTAAATGTCCCTATCCAAGTTTTATTGTATACGTAGGACAACAATAAAAATTGAGACTAGTATGTTGATTGACTGATGATCATATCTCATTGATCATTAAGATACGTGATATTGATATCAATGCATAAATACGTATTGGAGAATAGCATATTGTTGACCCACCATGAGAAAACTACATGGATTATAATTAACAGTATCATAAGTTATTCTCATAGTGATAGTGATGTAACGCTCCTCAGACCTGAAAATCATTATAATTTTATTTGAGGATATTTGTGATTTGATATCATCAAAAATTACTTTTAACCGAGTAGAAGATAAAGGTGATTATTGGGTACATCTCAAATCAAATGAAAAATTATGAATGATCTAGATGGTATTTAAACTTACAACATAAGTAGAGATATCCATGGGCTTCTTGATTGAGTGAGACTAAGAAATGCATGGTCATGCCCAAATATTGATTTGTTTTAAGTAGTCTGCCTATCGATCAAGATAAAAGGATTATACTCTAAAGATGATGATACGTTCTATGCCTCTATCTAATCTTGGATATATTGGTTAAAAGGATTATATTACATTGAATCACTAGTCACAGAAATGGTAGCATCTGTAACGTCCCACTTTTCAGTACAATTTAGGCTGACCTTTAACTGCCATAGCCAACCCAAATTACATAGAAAAGCATAATGTTAAGAGAAAGAAATTAGTGGATGAGAGAGAAAGAAAGAAATATTAGAATAGAAGAAAGAAGAAGAACATCAGAATCTCACAGCGGAATGAACAAAATATATAATATAACATTTCTTTATACAAAAGGGAAATCTTGTATACATACCAATCATCAGAGTACAACATGAATCAGTTACAGCGGAACAACTCTAAAATAACTAACGGTGAAGCCTCCTGCTTCCAGTTTCTGAAACTCCAAGCGAAAACTAACTTGTCAAATATGTTCGGTCTGACTCGACAACATTTTGAAGCAAAGCAAAAACACACGGGCCATTCTGAAATACTTTCAGTGCTAAATTCGCATCAACAATCGGTTTAACTTTAGAAATCCTTTTTGAAACAAAAGGATAATAGTAAGACCAGTCCACACATAAACACAGACGGTTTTTACCTTACTATAACCCAAACCATTTTTGAAGAACAATATTTTTCTGATATTATAATAGTGTCTATCAACCACAAATAAATAATAATCTAGTGGAATGCTTGCATCTCACGTTCCATTTATATATTATATAATCAAAAAAACCACGGGTGCTTATTGGAAATTGGATTTCCACCATGAAAAGGTTTGGGACCACCTGCCGATAGAGTATCTCTAGAGGCGAATACACTGGGTTCCACAAGAACGTCTTGCAACCCGCCCCACACATGGTCGACCACTCATTTCGCTTGAGTGTATCGAATGTATATCACCAACGGTTGGGATCGGCAACCGTTTCTCGAAAAGGGACAGCATCGAATATAGATTAAAGAAACAAATGGAATTTATCTAGATAGGTGATTATTCACCCTAATGGGCGCGACCCACATAGTAATGCTGCCTGCCCGATTTCTGTCATTTCTCGATTGATGAGGCTTGAGGTTATAATTGACTTTTGTAGCGTCTGGCCACCACTCACTTTGAATGCCATATAGCCAGATCCGCTGGATATCACTAATTGACGTCCACAAAAATTCTCTAGTAGTTAAGCTAAGAGAAGTGCCCCTCTCCGCCACCAACTATAGTACGTTTGAAGAAATCAACGTACGTGATCCCTTTGGAAATACTCTATCAGACATTCATCCATACAAGTCATCCAAGAACAAGATGAACCAAAGGCACTCTCCTATTGCATCTAAGGAATCACCCTATAAATCAGTAGCGTGTAGTCCTTGCAAATCCGTAGATCTTAATTACGACAGAACCACAGTATATCTTTAGCTGCAGACCAAAGATTATAAGTAGTCCTTCCGTTTTGAATATCGACGGTCTTCACTTGCTTCATCTTCATTCCTACGCAAGTTAACCCCGTACGTAACGTTGAGTCGAAGTGGTTTTGGGTCTAGTTCCCATCCCGATCTCTTCGAAACAACACGTCAAAAGGTCCAGTAAAATACTTTGTTGATAGTTTGGTGTTTTTACTATCAACGTCAAACCAATACGGTCAAGTATATTGGTAGCTCAGGTTCTCATTTTTAAAAACCATTCATTAAAACTCTTTATCGAATCATCCAAAATCATCTCTTCGACTTAAAGTTGATTACATTTAAATCGCTTACCAACTTATCTTTTGTTTCACCATTTGGAAATAATATATCTCAATTATTCTCACTGCAATTTATTCCCCTTAAATTCTGAAAATATCGCTATATTTTCATCAACTATTTATTTCTTTAACTCTGGAAATACACCGTCAATTCACTAATATAATCCCTCTTGCCAATTCATGTGCGATAAAACCCTGTTAAACAACACATGCTTTCTTATTAAAGCTTAATAGCTTTAACTACTTAAATTCTAAATGTTGATTTCTATTTTAAAATTAATATAATCTTTCCATTTTAATTACTTATTATTTCAAATAAATATACTTTATTCATATTATTTATTTCCTAAAAACCTGTAACACCCCGTGATTTAAATATTAAAATTAACGAATTAAGGAATACTTAATTTCAAATGTGGGAATTAAGGGAAACGGGTTGCACCATTGCGTTCACCTCGGAATTCTGCTTGAGATAGAGTTCGAGTTTGCGTAAATCGGACTCCGTATGAAGAAGATATCTTTAAATTAAATATTGCAGCAAAACATGAAAAAGAAGAATGACAAAAGAAAAATGTTTAGCATTGTTCTAAGTTTTGTAAGCAAAAGACTTAGTAGCTTATTTGGTTAGAACATGTGATTTGCATACAAGAGGTACAGACTTCGATCCCCGCCAGCGCCATATTTTTGTTTTAGGGGGATGGCAAAAAAGTGGCTTAGTGTGAATGTAGTTCAAAAAGTGATTTAGTGTGAAAATGGTTAATTGGGAAGATAGATAAAAAGAAAAAAAATATAGAATATATATATATAAGACGTGTACGCATCATGTAGCGCACGTGGCGCATATTTTTGATGGTCAAGGATTGTCTTTTTTAGTGGCCTTCTCTGATTGTCTTTATGACAAATTCTAAGGTGTTAGGGCTTATGTGTCATGCTATGATTGGCTGAGTGACACTTGCATTAGTTGGATGGCTCTGATTGCTCCTAAAACGATCTAACGGCTCACATAAGATTTAACTTCTATAAAAGCAACCATAATCCTGAAATCCTAAATCACACAAATTCATTCCAAGGAGCCACCATGTCGTCCATGATCGTTCTAGTTTAGCCACCATTCCTTCTTCAACTTAAAAGCAAGAAAGAAGCAAGAATCAAAATCAAATCTAAATCCAAATTAGAATAACAATTAGTCTACATCAAAGGCGAGCAATTTAGTTTTAGAATACAGATCCCAGAAAAACAGGACTGTTCTTTTGATTGTGAGTGCTATTTCTTTCACAATATAATTAATAAATTAATTATGATGGGTTGTAATTGGATTATGAGAACATGTCTGTTGAAACATGTGATATTGTTGTCTGTTTGTGAACATATGACAGTTTTGTTGTTGTATGATTGGTAGATCTATTTATATGCACAATTATACATGTTTAACTTGATTCATTTTATGCAAATTTAAATATGTTAATTTGTGAATCATATGCAAGTTTATGTTATGTGAATCTTATGCAAATTTATGTGTTAAATCATATGCGAATCTTATGCAAGTTTGTGATGTTAAAACATATGTATGCAAGTTTAGGATGTTGAAACATATGTGAATCTTATGCAACTTGGGATGTAAAACATATGTGAATCAAGTATATACATATGCTAGTTTATAAGCGAAAAGTGTGACATTAATTCATGTGTCTAGATTCGTATGCAAGTTCACATTTTTATGTTTAGATCTATGTTTAGATCTATATGCAAGTTCACATATTGATATTAGATCTATATTTAGATCCAATGCAGTAACATACTTATGCAAATTTATGTTTCCTATGCTAGTTTTGTATGTGAATCATATGCTAGTTTGAATGTGAGTTTGTATGAAATTCATATGCAAGTCATAGGAAAACCATGTCCATATATGCAAGTTCATAATTACATGTTTAAATCTATACATTTAGATCCATGACAGTACATAGTTTATACATATATATGTTATATGACTATTGCCTATGCAAGTGTTGATTATGCAAATTTATGTTAATATGAATCACAATCATGCCAATTTTGGTCCATGTTATGCTAGTTAGATCTATTTTGTGTGTTATGCAAGTTGTGATGTTTCTTTCCTTTTTATGAGTTAGACTATTTGCGAGTCTAACATATTTCACGTTCAACGTACGAACGACGTGGGGATAATGGGAAAATATTAAATATGCATAATTGTGAATTGGCATAAAATGGCATAAAGGCATATAATTAATTTGAGACATTAATTGGCCTAATTTATATGCATAGTAATTATGGACATAATTTAAGTGACAATTATGGACATGGATTAAAATTGGAAGTTATTGGCAATTTGAAATAGGGATATTAATTCAAATTGGGTTGAATAATAATGTGTAATAATAAATTCCTAAGACACAAGTAGACTCGTTTATGGTTTAAGACTGCCCAGACCCGCCCGACAAATCCAGCAACCAAAAACGGTAGTCTAATGTGAGAGGTCAAAGGCACAAATTAAATAAGTAATAAAGGCCTAGGACATGAGGTTAGACTCGTTTGTGGTGTAAGACTGCCCGGACCCGCCCGATAAATCCAGCAACCACAAACGGTAGTCTAATGTGAGAGATCAAAGGCATAAATTAAAAGATGCTTAGACACAAGGTTAAGCCTTGCTTGTGGTGGAAGTCTGCCCGGAACCGCCCGGCATATCCAGCGACCACAAGCAATAGACTTAATGTGAGAGGTCTATGCATTAATAATTAATTAATACGGAGCAAAGACGAATATGAATGACAAACAGAAGTTTGGTTGAGTGAGTGATTCTCTGAGTAACGATCTGTTGTCGATTTCGGTCTTCGGGGTTGGTACTTAAGGAGTTATTCTCTTAACCAATGTATCTGTGAACTAAGATGTACTTAATCATAAAAAACATGGTAAGTGGGTAGGGTTAAGACTAGCTTGACCAATAATATATATATATATATATTAATCTGATAAGTGGATGGGGTTAAGACCAGCTTAACCAATAAAATATTGATCTAATAAGCAGATAGGGTTAAGACAAACTTAACCAATAATATGTATTGATCTGATAGGGTTGTATATTGAATTAATAAGCGGATAGGGTTAAGACCAACTTAACCAATAAGATATAAGTGGATGGGGTTAAGACCAGCTTAACCAATAATATATTGATCTAATAAGCGGACAGGGTTAAGACAAGCTTAACCAATAACACATGTTTATTTGTTTAGTGAATAACATGGGTGACATGTGGGATATAATTATAAACACTTAACCAAGTTGAAAACATGTAAGAAGACACGAATAAGAAGGGGTTAAGTGGGAAATTCTAGTGGGGACCAAGCATAGGTGGAAAGCTTGTGTGGGGACCCTTTTCAAACCAGTAACCCATTAAGTATCTTTGTGAGCTCAACCCAAGTTGAGGACGGGACACGCTTACTGAGTTTGATTGTAAGAGGTCAAAACGGGTTAGCGGTAGCAACGCAAGTCCAACGGGGTCATGTGCGTGCGTGGGCCCAGGCTGGTAGGTAAGACGTTGTTGCATCGTGTAGATATAAGCCGTGCATCTTCAGTGGTATCGGGTTGTCACTTTAGAGAGTGATACACCCCACTGTGGGACTAGCATGGGTATCTACGAGTTAGGGAGCTGACCGAATGGGGAAGACAGTTGGTACGACTAGCGGAGATAGGAGCAGGCGGCACCTATGAAGACAGCTAGGAGTTTAACTACCATATTATGAATAAACATTGTAATTAGAATGGGGAGGGTAGTGGGTACAACTAGTGGAGATAGGGGCAGGCGGCACCTATGAAGACAGCTAGGGGTACACGAAACTACCATTTTTTTTTCCAGTGGGCGGGATCAACTTTTAGGGTAATTAGCATTGGTGCAGTATACTAATTATCCTATAGTGATTAGGAGCGCAATTAACGCCAAATTATTCCTCTGTTTGCTTTGTCTTGCCCACTTGCTTCACAGTCATTCCTTATTTTACCAGTTTATGCCTTATCCTAATTACTTTAGTAAATGTATTGTTAAAGTTATGGTACTCGCTAGACTTCATGTCTAACCCCCTTTGTTTTCGCCTCTTTTATTCCTCCCTCCCCCAGGTTCTCAGGGTGGGACTAGTACTAGCGGAGCTTGATTTGGATCTCTTTCTCTCTCTTTTGGAAGTGCTTGGATTGCTGAAAGTAAAGTTCGGCTCATCTCTTTTATGGTTACTTGTGTTTTGGGTTATGCTTTTTACTTTATGTACTCTGAAAACAATTTGTTAAGATGGATATTAAGTGTACTTGGTTTATGAAGTTGTTGTAATCAAACCTTTTCTCCGCTGCAATAAAAGTTGTTTTAAAATTTTCAAGTACCAGTATTTGTATTTTTCTTGTTATATTTTGTTCTATAGACTAATAACGCTCCATGGAAGTTAATGCATTCCCTTTGTGAGTGACATTAATGGACATGGGGTGTTACACGTGGTATCAGAGCTGAAGGTTACCATAACAGATATGAATTTTGAAAAAACTGTTTTTCAAAAGCATTTTGTAAAGAAATACTTTCAAAAATATGTTTTAAGGAGAGTATTTTTAAGAGAAAAGTTTGTTTGGTTTAAAAACATAACCCCCAAGAGCCATATATTTTTCCTTCGATTCTCTGTTTTGAATCTCTTCCTCTTTCCTTTTTGAATTTCTTCCTCCATGCATATAGACGCTTTTTCTAAGATATGTATGAACTTCCATACGATGGGTGGCAAACCACTTCATGGGACTGGGACGTCTGTCAAAACTAGGAGGAAGTGGAGGACTTATTGGTACCTTTAGGATAGATGACGGGAGGAAGGTTCAATTAGTTGCATGGTTAATGGAGAACGAAGCCTCATTTGGTAGGAGGCCACGAACAGAGAATGTGCAGGAGAGACATGGAAAGGACACACGATAAAGTAGATCCAAAGAAAGGCGATAAGGATAACAAGGGGCCAAGAGAAAAGGAAGGGCCACACTTGTGAAATGCCTAACTACTTAAATAAAGACGTTAGAAAGAAGAAGAAGACTAGTTGTTATCATTACAAGACATCTTATTTGGATCGTCCAAAGAAGCAAAAGGCAAAGGTAAGGGCAAGGTACATGATCTTCTGGAGGGCAGACGCGTTCCCTCACGAATGACATACCTGATAGAGGTAGAAATTATATCTTGGTTGGAAATTTGGTTTTTCTTTTTGATCATCCTATTTGGACCTTGTTTGAATTCTGGCGCTTCACACTCGTTTGTATCTGCTTCGTTAGTTGAAACATTGCACCTAAATACTAGTCTAGTTACGGATCCCATAGTAGTCCCAAATCCTATTGGTGGTTCGGCTCAACTTTCAATGATTTGTCGGGATTTGAGAGTGTCTATCTTGGGCAATGGGTTTGAATGCAACTGTAACACCCCGTGTATTCTATAACTGTGGAATTAACAAATTAAAGTATAATTAATTTGAAATCAAAGAACTAAGGGAAACGGGATACGCCATTGCGTTCGTCTCGGAAAAATACGCGAAATAGAGTCCGAGTTTTCGAAAAACGGAGTCCGTATGAAGAAGATATAGCCTCCGGAAGTTTCTGAATTAAGTTTAAAATTCGAACAGCTCAGAAAACAAGTTTAAAATTAAAAATCGGGCCCAATTGGCCGGGGCGGGAAAATTCCCGCCTAAGGCACCCAGGTCGACTGGGCTGTCGACCTGGTCTATCCAGGTCGACAGGGCTGTCGACAGGGCTGTCGACCTGGTCCAGACCCAGGTCGAACCCAGTCCACCCTGGCTGGCCTATTCTATGTTGGTCGATTTTCAGAAGTCCGCTTTGTCATTAGGGCTAGGTGGCAGGCTCTAATTGGTCTCTCTTTCGAATGAATGGCTACGATTAATCCAAGCAACATCGATGGTCCTAATCAGTTCATAACCCCTATAAAAATGACCCTAGACTCTACCTAGGTTTCTTACACAATTCTCTAGCCTCCATTGCTCTCTTCTTCTAATTAAAAATAAAAATGGCGTCTCTGCTCTGCTGGAATTAAAACTAGAAGATAATCAACATCAGCCTAAGCAACTCAATTCAAACTAGAGATTAAAGTTTCTGCAAAGATTCTACAACAAGTTAAAGTTCTTTCTTTAATCCAATCAAGGCAAGTACAGTTATTCTCCGCTATAAACGTTAATTATAATTTTGATATGCATTTAAAACTGAGTTTGAGGTTGTATATATATTCTCTTCTGTTGGATCTGTTTTCTGTGACTGTTCTGTATTCCTTTCTTCTTTTCTGTTTCTATAGCCAGGCTACCACGAGCCTGTGCCCAATCTCATAAAGAGATTAACGTATGAATGCGAAATTTGGGACAATTAATGAATGATGCGAAATTTGACAAGACTAAATTGAATGTATGACTTTAGGTCTGAGGCATAAAATATATTGGACATGTGACTTGGGATTGGATGCATAAATTTGACTATGAACATGTAATTTATGCATGTTGTATGCATAGTTATGTTGTAATTTAGATCTGTAATTAATTGGAAAAATAAGCATATGTTATAAACTAGTTTTAGACCTATGCATATTCTGTGATAAAAGAAGAAGAGGAACCACTGTAAGATTACATATGATTTGAGACTTTGAACAAAATGCATATAAAAGTCAAGATTTGATTTTTAGAAGATATGATTTAAAGATTTAGATTGTTGGGTATAGTTTGCATAATGATTCATGACTTAAAAAGAAGAAGATATGGAAGCTTAGGTGTAAAAGATTTGCATTAATTAGGATATCTATTATTGTGATTACACCTAAATAGGGATTTTTGGATATATGACATGCATTGGAATTAATGGTTATATTTGGTATAATTTATATGTGAATCTGCTGTAAAATGCTAGTTTAACAAAAATTGGAACATATGTTATAGGGTAAATTATGTCCATATTCTGCGCTATGTAAATGTATGCAAACATGGAAGTATATGATCATATTGTGAATCATGACATTATTTAGGCATATGAACTTAGGCCTAATTTATGGTTAGGCAAGGCATGTAAATAGAACCTTTAGAAATATTAAATTTGCTAAATCTGCTAATTTGCCAAGTTGCCTAAACTGCTAGTTTTGTTATATTGCCTAGACTGCTAATTAGATTGAAATGCCTAATCTGTTAAATTTGTCGGTTGAAATGCCTAACCTGTTATATGCCAAAATCTGCTAAGTTGCTAAATCTGTTAAATCCGTTAAGTCATATAAAATCTGTTATCTGCTATGTTGATATAATCATCCTGTTATTGATAAAATCTGAATTGGCATATATATTGGGCGTGCGCATAAACGGTAAATTATTAATTAATTGGCCGCAAAGATAAACATGACTAACTCGAGGTTAGAATGAGTTTGCGGCGTAAATCTGCCCGGAACCGCCCGGCACATCCAGTGGCCGCAAACAATAGGTTCTAATGTGAGAAGTTAGTCATAACATGCGTAAGACACGAGGTTAGGTCTGGCTTGTGGCAGAAGTCTGCCCGGAACCGCCCGGCATATCCAGCGGCCACAAGCTACCGACCTAATGTGAGAGGTCTGTGCATTAATAATTAATTAATGCAAATCTAAGATAAGAATGACGTCTAAAACGTATTGGGGAAAAATAGGGTTAAACAAAAGGGATTAATAGATGTAGTAAAACCCGTCCATGAATCTGTAGGCCCAATACAAAGTTAGACAAATCTGAAAAATCTGTACATCTGACCTATTAGTCTGAAAACTTGTTAACTTAATTTGTGAATTAGTAAATCTGAATTCTTTATGTCTGAACTTGTAAACAAATTAATCTGAAATCTGTTGGTCTGGGGACACAAGGTTAGGAGGGGAGTTACTTGTGTCATCTGTTGTCTGGGACCCATATTAGTCAGTAACCCTTTCTGGTATCAAAACTTTGACCCAACAGTAGGTAGGGTCCGGGCACGCTTACTGAACTAATTATAAGTGGTTCATTCTGATAATGGCGAGGGGTGTTGATGGTGCGTTCCAACCGGGTCATGTGCGTGCATGGATCCCGGTCTGCCTCTGAGGATGTAAGACGCCGTGACATCTGTAAATAGGTCTGTGCCAATTGGTTGTCACTTTAGGGAGTGATACACCCTACTGTGGGGCCGACACAGAATATTTATGTATTAGGGAGCCGATCGCTTGGGGTAGGGTTTTAGGGTACGCTTAGTTCTGTCTGTTTCTGTTGGTACCGTCTGTTTCTGTTAGGTGGTAACACCTGTCTGTTTCTGTGTGGTACCGTCTGTTCGGGCGGTAAAGGCCCATTACTAGTGTACACCTAATTCCACATTCTATTTCCATAGGGATAAATATGTTTCTTCTTCTGTCTGTTTCTGATCGGGTAGTAAAGGCCCATTATTAGCATTCTGTTTCTGTTAAAGTATTCTGTACCCGTTCCTGCTTCAATTTAGACATTAGGGTGACACCTAATTTTGCTATACTAGTATTAGTGCAGAGAAGTGTAAAACAATAGTTTATATCATTCTGTTTTTCTGTTATATCTGCTACACCTGTTATAGTTATCTCACATCCAGTTTTACGTTCATATCATATTATTATTATCTGTTCATATGCTGAAAGTCACTGGACTTGCCAGACTTTTTGTCTGACCCTTGTTGTTTTCGCCTCCTTTCTTCCGTTTCCCCCCAGGTTATCCAAGGAGGGAAATACTTTAGCTTGATCCGGATTTCTCTTTGCTTGAAGTGCTTAAAGTATGGCTTGGCTCTGTATAGCTTCCGTTCCATGGGGATTATGATTTTAAACTATGCATTTTGAAGGCTTTTGTACAAGACTGATATTTTGTACTTGAATTCTGAAATTGAAAGGATGTAACCATATAAATTTCTGTTTCCGCTGTAATAAAGTTAAAAAATTTCAAGTACTGTTTTATCTGTCTTGTAAGTTTCTGTTCTGTTTACTAAAATGCTCCACCAAAGTTAAGGCATTCCCTTTGTGAGTGACCTATACAGAGGTGGGGTGTTACACTTGGTATCAGAGCTAAATGTTACCAGATTAGATAAAGGTTTTTGAAAAACTATTTTCAAAAAGGTTTAAAATGAAGTATTTTCAAAAATAAAGCTTATTTTAAAAAACGTGATCCCCAAGAGCCATATATCTTTCTTTCAGTCCTTTTTGTATTGAACCTTTCCCTTTTCGTTCCAGCATGTCTGAAGCATCTGAGATACCAGAGGGTGTTCATGTACCCGGTTGGTTTCGTCAATATCTTGAGGCTAGGACCGCCGCTGCAGGTCCAGCAAATGATCCCCCTCCTCCACCCCCTCCTCGTGCAATTGCTTTCTCAAAGATCTGTAGAGATTTTAGGGCCATGGGTGGGAAGGATTTCAAAGGAACTGAATCATTCGTAGAAGCAAGGAATTGGCTCAAAGAAACTGAGGATCTATTCGTTATCTTCGAGGTGGACGATAGGCAGAAGGTACAGTTGGCAGTATGGCTGCTCAAAGACGAAGCTTCCTACTGGTGGGAAGTCACTAACGCCGAGAGGCCGGTTGAGACATGGATGGATTTCAGAACAAGGTTTGAGACAAAATTCCTCTCGCAAGCTGAACGAAGTTTACAATTGGAAAAGTTCTTGTCTCTTAAGCAAGGAAGTATGACGGTCAAGGAATACGTCAACCAGTTCAACCAACTAGCAAGATTCAGATTGGATTTAGTCAACACTCAGCATAAAAAGGCTCTCCGCTTTGTTAAAGGATTGAATGAGCCACTGCACAGCCTAGCCATGACCCATGTACCCATGGGAGCAACTTACGAGAAATTGGTGGATATGGCACTACTTCACGAGGAAGACAAGGGCCCGAAAGAGACAAAGAAGGAGGAACCACAGAATAAGAAAGCGGGGCCCAAAAAGGAAACACAAAAGAAGGATGAGAAGTCTGAAGATAAGAAGGGGAAAAAGTGCTTTACTTGTGGGAGCTCAACTCATCTGAACAAGGATTGCAGAAAAAGGAAGGGCGCTTGCTTCAACTGTGGGGAGATGGGACACTTCACTAGGGACTGCCCGAAGAGACGAGGACAAGGAGGGCAGGCGAACACTCTTGAGGCTAGTGGCTAGGATAGAAATAGGAAAATTTCTATAGTAGGTTTAATTTCTTTATCTGATTATGGAGTTAAGACTTTTTCTGATTTTGGTATTTTGATTTTGTAATCGATACTCTGCACTTTAATACTAGTATTATTTCTGAATTCCGCTATAGACTCAGACCCATAAGGGTTATGGATCATCTGATTGAGATTGGGGTTTGAGGGATATCTGTGTTAGGCGTCAAGTATGACGCATACATTCTGAGTTTTCGTGGGGTATGATTTTATCATGCTTAGCTTCCTAAGAATCATTAGGGAACCTGATCTGTACCAGTAGTCTGTAAATATCTAAATACTTTTTATAGGATTTCCAGTTTTGACATTGTCTAAAGGAGGTACTCCTCTGGGTGTCAATTTGATATTGGTTTCGGTCTTTGGGACCGATACTTAGGACCCATGTCTAATGGGAACCAAATTTTCGTTCTATCTGTACTCGCTTCCATCATTCGACTGTATCCTATCGATCGAATATTTGAACTTTAGGTAGAAACTAATGGGTGTAAACATGTGTTTGAGACATGTTATGTTTGATGGTTGCAAGTGGATGCAAGTGGTTGCCCGTGGATGCATATACACACACTAGGCACTAGATCGGCTCGAAAACACTCTCATACTGCATATGGATGGGTGAGCATTTTTCAATTCTTGTGGATGCAAAATGGTTGATTCAGCACATGGATGTTGCATTTGAGTGAATGGTTGTGCACTCATATAGAAATAATATATATCATCAGAATTCTATTGCATACATGTTGGACTCATGGCACTGACATAATTCGCATTAAGGAGGTCAACTGAATCAGTAGACCGCCTGATTTTGCATTAGATAAGGAACATATACACACACTTTTGCATATGTTCATACAACATTAGAAGTTTTCTAAGGACAATGGATGCTTGTGGATGATGGTTGAGTAGATGGGTGATTGGATGGTAGGACGCATTCTTCTTAACTTGAAGATTTCGGGGACGAAATCCTTTTAAGTGGGGGAGAATGTAACACCCCGTGTATTCTATAACTGTGGAATTAACAAATTAAAGTATAATTAATTTGAAATCAAAGAACTAAGGGAAACGGGATACGCCATTGCGTTCGTCTCGGAAAAATACGCGAAATAGAGTCCGAGTTTTCGAAAAACGGAGTCCGTATGAAGAAGATATAGCCTCCGGAAGTTTCTGAATTAAGTTTAAAATTCGAACAGCTCAGAAAACAAGTTTAAAATTAAAAATCGGGCCCAATTGGCCAGGGCGGGAAAATTCCCGCCTAAGGCACCCAGGTCGACTGGGCTGTCGACCTGGTCTAGCCAGGTCGACAGGGCTGTCGACAGGGCTGTCGACCTGGTCCAGACCCAGGTCGAACCCAGTCCACCCTGGCTGGCCTATTCTATGTTGGTCGATTTTCAGAAGTCTGCTTTGTCATTAGGGCTAGGTGGCAGGCTCTAATTGGTCTCTCTTTCGAATGAATGGCTACGATTAATCCAAGCAACATCGATGGTCATAATCAGTTCATAACCCCTATAAAAATGACCCTAGACTCTACCTAGGTTTCTTACACAATTCTCTAGCCTCCATTGCTCTCTTCTTCTAATTAAAAATAAAAATGGCGTCTCTGCTCTGCTGAAATTAAAACTAGAAGATAATCAACATCAGCCTAAGCAACTCAATTCAAACTAGAGATTAAAGTTTCTGCAAAGATTCTACAACAAGTTAAAGTTCTTTCTTTAATCCAATCAAGGCAAGTACAGTTATTCTCCGCTATAAACGTTAATTATAATTTTGATATGCATTTAAAACTGAGTTTGAGGTTGTATATATATTCTCTTCTGTTGGATCTGTTTTCTGTGACTGTTCTGTATTCCTTTCTTCTTTTCTGTTTCTATAGCCAGGCTACCACGAGCCTGTGCCCAATCTCATAAAGAGATTAACGTATGAATGCGAAATTTGGGACAATTAATGAATGATGCGAAATTTGACAAGACTAAATTGAATGTATGACTTTAGGTCTGAGGCATAAAATATATTGGACATGTGACTTGGGATTGGATGCATAAATTTGACTATGAACATGTAATTTATGCATGTTGTATGCATAGTTATGTTGTAATTTAGATCTGTAATTAATTGGAAAAATAAGCATATGTTATAAACTAGTTTTAGACCTATGCATATTCTGTGATAAAAGAAGAAGAGGAACCACTGTAAGATTACATATGATTTGAGACTTTGAACAAAATGCATATAAAAGTCAAGATTTGATTTTTAGAAGATATGATTTAAAGATTTAGATTGTTGGGTATAGTTTGCATAATGATTCATGACTTAAAAAGAAGAAGATATGGAAGCTTAGGTGTAAAAGATTTGCATTAATTAGGATATCTATTATTGTGATTACACCTAAATAGGGATTTTTGGATATATGGCATGCATTGGAATTAATGGTTATATTTGGTATAATTTATATGTGAATCTGCTGTAAAATGCTAGTTTAACAAAAATTGGAACATATGTTATAGGGTAAATTACGTCCATATTCTGAGCTATGTAAATGTATGCAAACATGGAAGTATATGATCATATTGTGAATCATGACATTATTTAGGCATATGAACTTAGGCCTAATTTATGGTTAGGCAAGGCATTTAAATAGAACCTTTAGAAATATTAAATTTGCTAAATCTGCTAATTTGCCAAGTTGCCTAAACTGCTAGTTTTGTTATATTGCCTAGACTGCTAATTAGATTGAAATGCCTAATCTGTTAAATTTGTCGGTTGAAATGCCTAACCTGTTATATGCCAAAATCTGCTAAGTTGCTAAATCTGTTAAATCCGTTAAGTCATATAAAATCTGTTATCTGCTATGTTGATATAATCATCCTGTTATTGATATAATCTGAATTGGCATATATATTGGGCGTGCGCATAAACGGTAAATTATTAATTAATTGGCCGCAAAGATAAACATGGCTAACTCGAGGTTAGAATGAGTTTGCGGCGTAAATCTGCCCGGAACCGCCCGGCACATCCAGTGGCCGCAAACAATAGGTTCTAATGTGAGAATTTAGTCATAACATGCGTAAGACACGAGGTTAGGTCTGGCTTGTGGCAGAAGTCTGCCCGGAACCGCCCGGCATATCCAGCGGCCACAAGCTACCGACCTAATGTGAGAGGTCTGTGCATTAATAATTAATTAATGCAAATCTAAGATAAGAATGACGTCTAAAACGTATTGGGGAAAAATAGGGTTAAACAAAAGGGATTAATAGATGTAGTAAAACCCGTCCATGAATCTGTAGGCCCAATACAAAGTTAGACAAATCTGAAAAATCTGTACATCTGACCTATTAGTCTGAAAACTTGTTAACTTAATTTGTGAATTAGTAAATCTGAATTCTGTATGTCTGAACTTGTAAACAAATTAATCTGAAATCTGTTGGTCTGGGGACACAAGGTTAGGAGGGGAGTTACTTGTGTCATCTGTTGTTTGGGACCCATATTAGTCAGTAACCCTTTCTGGTATCAAAACTTTGACCCAACAGTAGGTAGGGTCCGGGCACGCTTACTGAACTAATTATAAGTGGTTCATTCTGATAATGGCGAGGGGTGTTGATGGTGCGTTCCAACCGGGTCATGTGCGTGCATGGATCTCGGTCTGCCTCTGAGGATGTAAGACGCCGTGACATCTGTAAATAGGTCTGTGCCAATTGGTTGTCACTTTAGGGAGTGATACACCCTACTGTGGGGCCGACACAGGATATTTATGTATTAGGGAACCGATCGCTTGGGGTAGGGTTTTAGGGTACGCTTAGTTCTGTCTGTTTCTGTTGGTACCGTCTGTTTCTGTTAGGTGGTAACACCTGTCTGTTTCTGTGTGGTACCGTCTGTTCGGGCGGTAAAGGCCCATTACTAGTGTACACCTAATTCCACATTCTGTTTCCATAGGGATAAATATGTTTCTTCTTCTGTCTGTTTCTGATCGGGTAGTAAAGGCCCATTATTAGCATTCTGTTTCTGTTAAAGTATTCTGTACCCGTTCCTGCTTCAATTTAGACATTAGGGTGACACCTAATTTTGCTATACTAGTATTAGTGCAGAGAAGTGTAAAACAATAGTTTATATCATTCTGTTTTTCTGTTATATCTGCTACACCTGTTATAGTTATCTCACATCCAGTTTTACGTTCATATCATATTATTATTATCTGTTCATATGCTGAAAGTCACTGGACTTGCCAGACTTTTTGTCTGACCCTTGTTTTTTTCGCCTCCTTTCTTCCGTTTCCCCCCCAGGTTATCCAAGGAGGGAAATACTTTAGCTTGATCCGGATTTCTCTTTGCTTGAAGTGCTTAAAGTATGGCTTGGCTCTGTATAGCTTCCGTTCCATGGGGATTATGATTTTAAACTATGCATTTTGAAGGCTTTTGTACAAGACTGATATTTTGTACTTGAATTCTGAAATTGAAAGGATGTAACCATATAAATTTCTGTTTCCGCTGTAATAAAGTTAAAAATTTTCAAGTACTGTTTTATCTGTCTTGTAAGTTTCTGTTCTGTTTACTAAAATGCTCCACCAAAGTTAAGGCATTCCCTTTGTGAGTGACCTATACAGAGGTGGGGTGTTACACTTGGTATCAGAGCTAAAGGTTACCAGATTAGATAAAGGTTTTTGAAAAACTATTTTCAAAAAGGTTTTAAAATGAAGTATTTTCAAAAATAAAGCTTATTTTGAAAAACATGATCCCCAAGAGCCATATATCTTTCTTTCAGTCCTTTTTGTATTGAACCTTTCCCTTTTCGTTCCAGCATGTCTGAAGCATCTGAGATACCAGAGGGTGTTCATGTACCCGGTTGGTTTCGTCAATATCTTGAGGCTAGGACCGCCGCTGCAGGTCCAGCAAATGATCCCCCTCCTCCACCCCCTCCTCGTGCAATTGCTTTCTCAAAGATCTGTAGAGATTTTAGGGCCATGGGTGGGAAGGATTTCAAAGGAACTGAATCATTCGTAGAAGCAAGGAATTGGCTCAAAGAAACTGAGGATCTATTCGTTATCTTCGAGGTGGACGATAGGCAGAAGGTACAGTTGGCAGTATGGCTGCTCAAAGACGAAGCTTCCTACTGGTGGGAAGTCACTAACGCCGTGAGGCCGGTTGAGACATGGATGGATTTCAGAACAAGGTTTGAGACAAAATTCCTCTCGCAAGCTGAACGAAGTTTACAATTGGAAAAGTTCTTGTCTCTTAAGCAAGGAAGTATGACGGTCAAGGAATACGTCAACCAGTTCAACCAACTAGCAAGATTCGGATTGGATTTAGTCAACACTCAGCATAAAAAGGCTCTCCGCTTTGTTAAAGGATTGAATGAGCCACTGCACAGCCTAGCCATGACCCATGTACCCATGGGAGCAACTTACGAGAAATTGGTGGATATGGCACTACTGCACGAGGAAGACAAGGGCCCGAAAGAGACAAAGAAGGAGGAACCACAGAATAAGAAAGCGGGGCCCAAAAAGGAAACACAAAAGAAGGATGAGAAGTCTGAAGATAAGAAGGGGAAAAAGTGCTTTACTTGTGGGAGCTCAACTCATCTGAACAAGGATTGCAGAAAAAGGAAGGGCGCTTGCTTCAACTGTGGGGAGATGGGACACTTCACTAGGGACTGCCCGAAGAGACGAGGACAAGGAGGGCAGGCGAACACTCTTGAGGCTAGTGGCTAGGATAGAAATAGGAAAATTTCTATAGTAGGTTTAATTTCTTTATCTGATTATGGAGTTAAGACTTTTTCTAATTTTGGTATTTTGATTTTGTAATCGATACTCTGCACTTTAATACTAGTATTATTTCTGAATTCCGCTATAGACTCAGACCCATAAGGGTTATGGATCATCTGATTGAGATTGGGGTTTGAGGGATATCTGTGTTAGGCGTCAAGTATGACGCATACATTCTGAGTTTTCGTGGGGTATGATTTTATCATGCTTAGCTTCCTAAGAATCATTAGGGAACCTGATCTGTACCAGTAGTCTGTAAATATCTAAATACTTTTTATAGGATTTCCAGTTTTGACATTGTCTAAAGGAGGTACTCCTCTGGGTGTCAATTTGATATTGGTTTCGGTCTTTGGGACTGATACTTAGGACCCATGTCTAATGGGAACCAAATTTTCGTTCTATCTGTACTCGCTTCCATCATTCGACTGTATCCTATCGATCGAATATTTGAACTTTAGGTAGAAACTAATGGGTGTAAACATGTGTTTGAGACATGTTATGTTTGATGGTTGCAAGTGGTTGCTAGTGGTTGCCCGTGGATGCATATACACACACTAGGCACTAGATCGGCTCGAAAACACTCTCATACTGCATATGGATGGGTGAGCATTTTTCAATTCTTGTGGATGCAAAATGGTTGATTCAGCACATGGATGTTGCATTTGAGTGAATGGTTGTGCACTCATATAGAAATAATATATATCATCAGAATTCTATTGCATACATGTTGGACTCATGGCACTGACATAATTCGCATTAAGGAGGTCAACTGAATCAGTAGACCGCCTGATTTTGCATTAGATAAGGAACATATACACACACTTTTGCATATGTTCATACAACATTAGAAGTTTTCTAAGGACAATGGATGCTTGTGGATGATGGTTGAGTAGATGGGTGATTGGATGGTAGGACGCATTCTTCTTAACTTGAAGATTTCGGGGACGAAATCCTTTTAAGTGGGGGAGAATGTAACACCCCGTGTATTCTATAACTGTGGAATTAACAAATTAAAGTATAATTAATTTGAAATCAAAGAACTAAGGGAAACGGGATACGCCATTGCGTTCGTCTCGGAAAAATACGCGAAATAGAGTCCGAGTTTTCGAAAAACGGAGTCCGTATGAAGAAGATATAGCCTCCGGAAGTTTCTGAATTAAGTTTAAAATTCGAACAGCTCAGAAAACAAGTTTAAAATTAAAAATCGGGCCCAATTGGCTAGGGCGGGAAAATTCCCGCCTAAGGCACCTAGGTCGACTGGGCTGTCGACCTGGTCTAGCCAGGTCGACAGGGCTGTCGACAGGGTTGTCGACCTGGTCTAGACCCAGGTCGAACCCAGTCCACCCTGGCTGGCCTATTCTATGTTGGTCGATTTTCAGAAGTCTGCTTTGTCATTAGGGCTAGGTGGCAGGCTCTAATTGGTCTCTCTTTCGAATGAATGGCTACGATTAATCCAAGCAACATCGATGGTCCTAATCAGTTCATAACCCCTATAAAAATGACCCTAGACTCTACCTAGGTTTCTTACACAATTCTCTAGCCTCCATTGCTCTCTTCTTCTAATTAAAAATAAAAATGGCGTCTCTGCTCTGCTGGAATTAAAACTAGAAGATAATCAACATCAGCCTAAGCAACTCAATTCAAACTAGAGATTAAAGTTTCTGCAAAGATTCTACAACAAGTTAAAGTTCTTTCTTTAATCCAATCAAGGCAAGTACAGTTATTCTCTGCTATAAACGTTAATTATAATTTTGATATGCATTTAAAACTGAGTTTGAGGTTGTATATATATTCTCTTCTGTTGGATCTGTTTTCTGTGACTGTTCTGTATTCCTTTCTTCTTTTCTGTTTCTATAGCCAGGCTACCACGAGCCTGTGCCCAATCTCATAAAGAGATTAACGTATGAATGCGAAATTTGGGACAATTAATGAATGATGCGAAATTTGACAAGACTAAATTGAATGTATGACTTTAGGTCTGAGGCATAAAATATATTGGACATGTGACTTGGGATTGGATGCATAAATTTGACTATGAACATGTAATTTATGCATGTTGTATGCATAGTTATGTTGTAATTTAGATCTGTAATTAATTGGAAAAATAAGCATATGTTATAAACTAGTTTTAGACCTATGCATATTCTGTGATAAAAGAAGAAGAGGAACCACTGTAAGATTACATATGATTTGAGACTTTGAACAAAATGCATATAAAAGTCAAGATTTGATTTTTAGAAGATATGATTTAAAGATTTAGATTGTTGGGTATAGTTTGCATAATGATTCATGACTTAAAAAGAAGAAGATATGGAAGCTTAGGTGTAAAAGATTTGCATTAATTAGGATATCTATTATTGTGATTACACCTAAATAGGGATTTTTGGATATATGGCATGCATTGGAATTAATGGTTATATTTGGTATAATTTATATGTGAATCTGCTGTAAAATGCTAGTTTAACAAAAATTGGAACATATGTTATAGGGTAAATTATGTCCATATTCTGCGCTATGTAAATGTATGCAAACATGGAAGTATATGATCATATTGTGAATCATGACATTATTTAGGCATATGAACTTAGGCCTAATTTATGGTTAGGCAAGGCATGTAAATAGAACCTTTAGAAATATTAAATTTGCTAAATCTGCTAATTTGCCAAGTTGCCTAAACTGCTAGTTTTGTTATATTGCCTAGACTGCTAATTAGATTGAAATGCCTAATCTGTTAAATTTGTCGGTTGAAATGCCTAACCTGTTATATGCCAAAATCTGCTAAGTTGCTAAATCTGTTAAATCCGTTAAGTCATATAAAATCTGTTATCTGCTATGTTGATATAATCATCCTGTTATTGATATAATCTGAATTGGCATATATATTGGGCGTGCGCATAAACGGTAAATTATTAATTAATTGGCCGCAAAGATAAACATGACTAACTCGAGATTAGAATGAGTTTGCGGCGTAAATCTGCCCGGAACCGCCCGGCACATCCAATGGCCGCAAACAATAGGTTCTAATGTGAGAAGTTAGTCATAACATGCGTAAGACACGAGGTTAGGTCTGGCTTGTGGCAGAAGTCTGCCCGGAACCGCCCGGCATATCCAGCGGCCACAAGCTACCGACCTAATGTGAGAGGTCTGTGCATTAATAATTAATTAATGCAAATCTAAGATAAGAATGACGTCTAAAACGTATTGGGGAAAAATAGGGTTAAACAAAAGGGATTAATAGATGTAGTAAAACCCGTCCATGAATCTGTAGGCCCAATACAAAGTTAGACAAATCTGAAAAATCTGTACATCTGACCTATTAGTCTGAAAACTTGTTAACTTAATTTGTGAATTAGTAAATCTGAATTCTGTATGTCTGAACTTGTAAACAAATTAATCTGAAATCTGTTGGTCTGGGGACACAAGGTTAGGAGGGGAGTTACTTGTGTCATCTGTTGTTTGGGACCCATATTAGTCAGTAACCCTTTCTGGTATCAAAACTTTGACCCAACAGTAGGTAGGGTCCGGGCACGCTTACTGAACTAATTATAAGTGGTTCATTCTGATAATGGCGAGGGGTGTTGATGGTGCGTTCCAACCGGGTCATGTGCGTGCATGGATCCCGGTCTGCCTCTGAGGATGTAAGACGTCGTGACATCTGTAAATAGGTCTGTGCCAATTGGTTGTCACTTTAGGGAGTGATACACCCTACTGTGGGGCCGACACAGGATATTTATGTATTAGGGAGCCGATCGCTTGGGGTAGGGTTTTAGGGTACGCTTAGTTCTGTCTGTTTCTGTTGGTACCGTCTGTTTCTGTTAGGTGGTAACACCTGTCTGTTTCTGTGTGGTACCGTCTGTTCGGGCGGTAAAGGCCCATTACTAGTGTACACCTAATTCCACATTCTGTTTCCATAGGGATAAATATGTTTCTTCTTCTGTCTGTTTCTGATCGGGTAGTAAAGGCCCATTATTAGCATTCTGTTTCTGTTAAAGTATTCTGTACCCGTTCCTGCTTCAATTTAGACATTAGGGTGACACCTAATTTTGCTATACTAGTATTAGTGCAGAGAAGTGTAAAACAATAGTTTATATCATTCTGTTTTTCTGTTATATCTGCTACACCTGTTATAGTTATCTCACATCCAGTTTTACGTTCATATCATATTATTATTATCTGTTCATATGCTGAAAGTCACTGGACTTGCCAGACTTTTTGTCTGACCCTTGTTGTTTTCGCCTCCTTTCTTCCGTTTCCCCCCCAGGTTATCCAAGGAGGGAAATACTTTAGCTTGATCCGGATTTCTCTTTGCTTGAAGTGCTTAAAGTATGGCTTGGCTCTGTATAGCTTCCGTTCCATGGGGATTATGATTTTAAACTATGCATTTTGAAGGCTTTTGTACAAGACTGATATTTTGTACTTGAATTCTGAAATTGAAAGGATGTAACCATATAAATTTCTGTTTCCGCTGTAATAAAGTTAAAAATTTTCAAGTACTGTTTTATCTGTCTTGTAAGTTTCTGTTCTGTTTACTAAAATGCTCCACCAAAGTTAAGGCATTCCCTTTGTGAGTGACCTATACAGAGGTGGGGTGTTACAGCAACGCCTTCGTTCTTAGCTTCATAGGCCACGGCTTGATTCCAGGTATGGATTGGCTAGCTAGATACGGTGCCATCCTAGATTGTGAAAGAAGGGTAGTTAGATTGTTGACTCGTTGTGGAAAGACCCTCGATATTCCTTGTGACCCTAGAGGTCCGATAATGCTTAACTACGTAGAATCCCTTGATGCATCCAATGATGATTTGGAATCTGTTCGTGTGGTCCATGAATATAGTGACGTCTTAGATGAAGTTCGAGGTTTACCCCCAAGGCGCGAGATAGACTTTCGAATATTCCTAGTAGATAATGCAAAGCCAGTTGCATTACCAGTGCGCCACATAGCTCCGAGAGAGAGAAGAGAGCTCAGTAAGAAAGTGAAAGAATTGCTTGAGAAGGGGTTCATAAGAAGGAGTATTTCAGAGTGGGGCGCTCATGCGTTTTTGCTACGAAAACCGATGGTTCACTTAGATTGTGCGTGGACTATAGAGAGCTGAATAAGCTAACAAAGAAGAACAGACACCCATTGCTAAGGATAGATGATTTATTCGATCAGTTGGTGGGTGCTTCGTTTTTTTCGCAACTGGGTTTAGCTACAAGGTTTCATCAGCTAAGGGTGGCTGAAGATAGCATAGATAAGACTGCATTTAGAACTCCTAAAGGTTTCTTCGTGTGGCTCGTCATGTCTTTCGGTTTGACAAATGCACCCGCATACTTTGTTAACTTAATGAGTAGGGTGTTTAGGGAGTTTCTAAACAAGTTTGTGATAGTCTTTGTGGACGATATCCTGATTTTTTCTAAAAGTGAAGAAGAGCATGCCCTACATCTTAGGGAAGTCTTAGAGACCCTACGAGCGCATCAACTTAAAGCTAAGTTCTCCAAGTGCCATTTTTGGAGAAAAGAAGTGAGGTTCTTAGGACACGTGGTCTCTAAGGAAGGGATAGCTGTGGATCCCGCAAAGGTGGTGGCAACCCAAGATTGGAAGATTCCTAAGAACGCAATAGATGTAAGAAGCTTTTTAGGGATGGCTGGTTATTATAGGAAGCTCATTAAGGACTTCGCGAAGATATCAGCCCCACTAACTCGGTTAATGAAGAAGAACTTGATTTTTGCTTGGTATGTTGACTGTGACGATGCTTTCCAACGTTTGAAGAGGGTTTTGACGACCGCTCCAGTTTTAGTTTTGCCAGATGGAAGTAAGCCATTCACAGTGTATACCAGTGCT